>JH153084.1:60786-73553 GCA_000226015.1 Mnemiopsis leidyi
CAGAAACCTACAACACACGGTCTCAGGCCAAAATGAGCGGTGGACCAGAAGGATTGGTCCAAACGGGGCGTACCAGTGGGTCGGGCTGAGATAAACAAACACGGGAAATGTACTGTCAGAGAGGTGATTGAACACAGACAATCAAAAACCGTGTGGAATGGAACAAGCCACACAATATAGATAGGATCCACTAACATATTGTCCCCGTGAATATAGAGAAGTTAATTCACCAATTACAAACACACGTACTACAGATGCCAGATTAGGAACTAGCCCGACAACGCTCTTAAACTGGATCAGCAATGAACGTTTAAACAACTGCAATAGTACTGACAGACTAAGATCTAGCCCTGCCGCGGTAATTAAAGAACGTTAGCTAGTCCTAGTTAATGACGAGAACTAGATCTACTTTATGTACGTGACTTTTCTAAGAATATACTAGGAGAATGAAAACACGTATCTCCAGGAACTAAGGGCGAATATTACACTGTGAAAACCTTAGCAAGATTATATCAAATAAATGTACTACGGTCAAATAAATGTACTACGGTCCCTTCTGGACAAGACCAACGATCACCAAACTAACCTTTCCAGAACAACTAAAAATGAGCAACAACGCCGCTGAGCACCGCGCACGAATCACGTGGTACCACGTGACGAAGTCTTGTGATAACACGCGTGTAAGAGTACGATGTTCATGAATCATATGCGCCGTTGCCCGCAGCCAGCACTGATAAAATAAGAAACTACACACACACACAATAAAACATCCCAATCTAAAAAGCTACACACTAAGAATTTACACACACTAAACTCTAATTAACCGTCTCAAAACGACACTAAACTAAGGAAAGATCTAGAAATAATGGCTGGCTGCCTACCCGTTACCTACATTACACTAGCCAACATGCTACCAGGGTGTCTCTGATAAAGTAAATTGGGGGTTATGAGCAAGCAAACGCAAAACTACAGGACCTGGCATTTGAATTCAGCAGGACCGGTCGTAAAATAATGGGCGAAGGGACTGGAGCGGGAATCGAACCCACGACCTCCAGCTATCCAGACTGTTGCTATTACTAAAAGTATAACCACTAAGCTACCCAGGCCATACAGCATACTACAACTTTACCCTGACCATTTATCAGGTGGGTGTAAAGACATAACAGAAAGTGTGCAATATGGCGAGACTACTGCCTCTGCAAGCAAAGTAGCTGATGGACCTGCATTTGTTCCCGGTGATATTATTCCATTTTCTTGCAAAAACGGGTAAGCTATGTCTACATAACCAACTCCAGTTTTATGCTCATATAAACAATTTACAAGAAGTCTGCATATTCTAATTCACAAGATTAAGACCGGGTGGCAATGAAGCTACTGCATAGTTGGATAACTCCACCAAGTAAATATCGATAATTATCGGTAAAATAATGGTTAGAATTTTAACTTTAAGGACTCATATATCGAAGTCTGAGTCCCAGAGTCCGACCACTTCCAAAAGAAGGACTTCGAGTCCCACCGAAAGAAGGAATCTGAGTCCTATTAAAAAGGCTACGAGTCCTACTAAAGAGGAGGACTCTGAGTCCTACTAAAAAGAAGGACTACGAGTCCTACTAAAAGTAAGGACTCTGAGTCCTACTTAGATCTAACCAGCTCCAACCCCTAGATACTACATAGTCGGACACAGCAAGTTGACCTGTCGAGGTGACAACACGTGGAGTGAAGAGCTGCCGGAGTGTGTGAGTGCTCTGGCCGGACCCAACTCGGCTCTTTCTCCCAGCTCTAGTTACAGACTCTTCGTTTTGTTGCTTTGCACAATGCTCTGTCTGCCTCTCTCCTGATCTATCATTATTGAAACTATTATCATATCATTATTACTATTATTCATTACTAATTTTACTAAGACCTTCGGACATTAAAGACGAAGCGTTGGTCAGTTTTTTATAATGTTTTAGAGCAGAGAATTGCATTTTAAGGTACCAAATAAAACAATTTCTTAAAATGCACCAAACATAAAACATAAAATTGTATTATAGACAAACCACAAGAATGGTTATGGACAAATAGCGGTGACTAATTTAAAAGATCATTAGAATTAGATCATTCCGTTTCCACCTTTAAAATCCTGGTACTGCACCGGCAGGAATCGGTGTCCACGAAATACAGCTAGGACCACCTGAAAGTTCTATATAATTGAACAAAGTTAAAGATGGCATTATTGAAATATCTAGATATCAGACAACCAGCATACTGGGTATTATAATATAGTCTTACTTACAGTTTATTTTATACACTATAAATAAATACTGCTTTTAAATCTTGAAAATATTGAATTTAGAGTTTTCAGTCTGTTCATTTCTCGAGAAATTATTTAACAACACACTTAAATTGCTACGGCCTAGATCTAAAACAATTCTACATTGATCTGGACCTCTTACAAAATCAATTATTGATCGCCAACGAAAGTTTTAACCACCACACGCTAGCCTTCGCAGCTTTCGCTTTTTCCACTGATCTGCGATACAAGTCTAACTTCTGATCAATTTACTGATGAAGTCGATGATAATGTGTGCAGCTAAGCGGTCTTCATTCGTGCTTCTTGCTCTAGATCTACAATGAATAGGCTAGGAGTCTAACAACGCATCTAACATTATCCGGTCAATTATCGTTCAAGCTTTTCCAATCGAGATATTTCTTCAAAGATGACGGTCTTGGTGAATCCTGACTTCAATCAAAATCTGACAACTCAGAGACATAAAAATGAGCAGTTCTTTAGCTAAGGGTCCGACAAAATGTCAGACAGTTCCTCCAAGGGAGGAGAGGAAGAGGAAGGTCAGATAACTTGGTTGAAGTCCCCGACGTGGATATAACAGGACACCCCACCAGCAGCCACCACACCGTCCTTGTAGCCGACACTGTGGATAGGTTTCGTGTCGAAGAATACTCCTTCTATCACTCCTGTCTTTATGTTGATGATCTGGGGAGAATTGGCATTAAACTCGGGAGATTCGGGTTTAAACGTTTGTGAAGACTTTAACTGTAAATTGTAAATAGAATGAGCTGTCTGCACAAGTATTCATTCCTCTTTAAAGCCTTGGGTTGAAAATGTACCATACAAATATACGATATAGTGGCATGATGTTTACATAAAACTTTGTTAACCTTGGCATCTCTGGAACCAGAACCGCCAGCGACAATTCTGTTGGAATCAACAAATCTGCAGGAGTAAAGGTACTCTGCCTCGTTCTCGTTTTCTCTGTAGCATATCGTCTGGATCAAGTTTCCGCTGCCGAGGTCCCACATCTGTAACAAATTATGATGAAATATATGTCCTTTTGTTGAAAAATCAATGAAAGATCCATAACAGAAAAAATGCTCTATCTAAGAGTTAAATGAATTTTTGATTAGTCGTTATAATCCTACGTTTATTATGAGAGCGTTCTCACTACGTACAAAATTTCCCAGACGGTGACGACTTATGGTCATGGAAAATTTAAAATTAGGACTCTATTTCATCAGGCAGAGTTCATACTTATAACACCTTCAGTCTTATTAGGGTCATTGGAGATATAAAAGTTAGCTGCAGTTAAAATTAAAAAGTGCTCACTTGAAGGGCATTCTCCGTTGAAAACGAAGCGGACAGTAGAATATCGTTATGGATATCCAAACCATCACCGCATATTTTGGGACCTTTCATAGTCCTCACAGCGGCCTTGTCTGGCTCCATCCGGATATCCCACAAATAAACGGACCTGCGACGAACAATTTAGTGGAAGCGAATTTCTAAGTTAAACTTCAATGAGAAAAAAGTAAAAACTAAAATAGAATGCTTAGCAAAATGTTTAAGAAAGATTTAATAAGTTAGGAAAGATTTAACTAGAATTTGTCAAGGTCCTATTGACGTCGCAACGCGCGGACACTCCAGTCTTACTTGTCCCATCCGGCCGAGACACACTGATATCTGTTATCAGGACGAAACTTGACACAAGTAACTCTCTGTTGGTGTCCAACCTCTTCCTCTTCACTGTACTCCTCTGTAGATATCCTACCGACATCCCTCACATACTCCGCTCTTACTGCATCAAGTACCTGGAGGGTAAATGTTGTGAAATCATTTCAGTATACTGTCGGGAAATTTGGTTTTGCGCGGTTGTGGTTTGTTTTGGTAATAGGATCTAGACTTAATATGGTATGGTTGTGAAACATCACATCATGTAGGTGATTATAGGTGATTGTTTTTATGAGAAACTTCGCAAATAGCGAGTTTAAACCAGCACAGAATACGTTCAGTGGCACTTAATATATCATTTAAAGATTTCAAGCTCTCTGTCAGCGGGATAAACTTTAAGGAGGAATGGAGGTATATCTACCTTTATTTGACGGTTATCAAGTGCACAGATGTGGTAGTTTTCTGAAGTGTCCAAACTGTAGATAGGATTTGCCAGGTGGATCGATGACATCTCCTTCATTCCATCTTCAAGATCAAACGAGAAACTTTTAACCCACCCATCAGCAGTTCCTTGAAGGGGAGATAAGATGATGTCTCGAAAGATGTTAAAATGAATTGCCTAGGACCGTATCATGAACATTCTATAGACTCATACATGATCATTCTGTAGACTTAAACAGCGGTCCAAGCTCAAAGTTGTGTAGCAGATTCATAAGCATTTCATCATTTCGTGTTATTGGGACGCAGAGAGCACAGTAGAGCATAACATATATATCTATATATCTATATTTTACAGCCGCCCCGGGTGGCTTGCACAGGGCACGAACATGCACAATAGATTGTAACAAGCTCAAATATTCACAAATAACAGCTGTGCAGCATGACGCCCTTTTCATCAGCACCCGCATATTCATAATTCATTTATATGCTCTGAAACCTAAGTTAATATTTTGTGTTTAAATGTTAACTTACCGCTTAATAAATCTAAAACGTTCTTATATATAATAACTTACTCGCGGAAAACCTTAGCGGGATAACTTTGCAAATTTACGGTTATTGAAATTCACATTGAAAATTGTAACGCATGATATAAATGTGCACTGTGAACATTCTGGGCTAGGAATGGTGAGAAATCGAGCATATCCAATAAACTACTTAAACATTTTTACTAGTTGAAACACACACCTGAGACAATGCGATGAATATCGGAATCAACGTAATCGCGGATACATGTTACTGGCATGTGATCAGGGGACGCCTGAAGACATTTCAGTGACGCAACAAGGGAAGGAGAGACAGAAGTTGAATTATTTACATTGTTAACGAGCAAACGGGCAAGATATCTTTACTAAAGTGGTACACTTGAATCGTATTCGAAAGTAACATTACTTGTGTTCTTTACAGAACACGTCACGACCAGAAGAGACAAAACACCCACCTGGCCAGTGTGACACCGTTTGGTGGTATTCAGATCGTGAACGTTGAACTTCCCGTTGCCGAACCCTATAGCCACGGTAGGGGTGGTTGAGAGGAAGTGCATGCTGTACAGACCGACAGACTGGGAGGCTATGTAGATCTGGCGGTTGTTTTCTATCCGGCTGGTGGGAGGGACCACCCGGCCCGCCATCATCGTCGTTACCTGCTCCTTAGGAGAGTACAGGTCCGGGAATAGCACGTGCATGTCTGTCTGAAATTAGGTGCTCGTTAAGCGTTTACTCCAAGTGCATTTATGTACATAAATTTTAAGTGTATCATAAATAGCGGATTTGATTGACGAGTGATTATTACTTTCAAAACTAGGCCTCACGAATCACGAACATATGACAAATGATATATTGATATCGGACCTCGGAGTTGCGATTATTGCACATGCATCTTATTGTTGTAACATTAATTAATAACAGTAATAAGCGAATTAATATTTAAATACGCTCAACAAGCACTTAGGATCAAGCCGGTTCGGCATTTAGATCAACAATAACGCGCCGAAATGGTGCCTCGTAGACATTGACCGTGACAAGATAAACGTGACCAAGTGAGTTAGGAATTGGAGGTATGGTCGGAATAAATAGTGCTTGATTGAAGCGAGAGGATAGATATGTTTATTTTAAAACGGTTGGCTAACCGGCAAACCTTTATACGCTTATAAGAAGAAAAGAAAGTTGGATCGTGAAAAAGTATGTCAGGTAGATATGTACGAAAATATATAACATCGCGTTTAACAGCGAGAAATAGTGGAAAAGCGAAATTCAAAAGGGGCCGGGATACCGAAAAACGTCTATTGGAGCCCGTTTTGAAATAACAATTTCCTGTTATTTAGAACTTAAGATTTGAGCAAAAACCGGTTACCATACACCATGAGCTTTTAATACTAATAGTATAAAAACTCGAGACAAACATGTAATCTTACTGTTGGATAGTAGCCATAGTTCAAGGCAGGAACATCAGTCATAGTGAGGAGTCTAGTGTAAACTGGATTATATATTAACAATATAGAAAACCACAACTTTTAGTCCTCTTTTTATCACTAACACCCGTTCTTATATATATCACTAACACCCGTTCTTATACCATAACAGAAGATAAAAATTCACAACCGAAACTGCGTGATGAAGTGGAAAGAATGACTTGAACTCGAAAATAGCGCCGTTTCACCGAGTATCCAGATTAATGTCCTTCACAGAGGCACGTACACATGGCCAAGATTGCTTGATAAAATTTATATTTACAATGTGTTGTACGGATCGCATTCAGATTTCTAATTGCAATTTTCGTCATACATAAGCATTGGATACTGCGGCTAGTAGCGCCGCTGTGCAATTTACAATTGCAGCTTAGCCAATAGGAACAAGTATGAAAGATGGCATATTAAATTGCGTAAAAAATTAAAGACGTATCGGCATGCAAATCTAAGGGCATCGATATTACAAGAATATTCGGTAGACTGTATATATATTTAAATATATTTAAAAATTGAGAGTTGCAACTGTAGAACTAGGTGTATAAAATAAAGGAAAAATTCATTAATCATCAAGAGTAAGAGACAGAGCAAAACAACCGACAATTATGTAGAAAGGAACTGAATTTTATTCAGACTTGAAATTATCCGACATTTTTAGAAAATTTTCCCTTTTGTCAGGAGTGTTATTTGAGCCTGAACTTGACTGCCTCTCGATGCTATTTGTCATTACTTAGCAACCTTTGTGTTAGGTTGAATTCCTGATTTAATGTTCCAACATGTCGTCATAGTTTTTTATCGTTTGCTAGCATAAATAACTACAGTATAGTACATTTTATATTACTACTTATATGAGTAGAAAATTCAACATTTCCAGCAAGTAGTATACAACGTGTTCATTCAAACATGTTTGGGCATAATGATTAAACTTTGAAATAGAATTTGTAAATCGTAAAAAGTAAACAATTCAAGTTGAAAGATATGTCCAACAAACCAAAACGTACTAAGTAATGAACAGGTGAACATTTCATCAAGAAAAGTCGAAATCAAATTCAGACTACTCACTTTGGAGTGATGTTTTGTTAGATTCCATTGTTTCAGATTCAGTAAAACCACACCCGGTCAGACGATTTCGATTGACCGTGGTTTTGGGGTTAGATGACGAATGGCCAAAAACCATTCTGGCAAGCAGAGCGGTGGATGAAGTCTAAACTTTTAAAGTGGCGTGGAAAAAAAGTGAGTGGATTTGTCAGTTAAACGGTATTCAAAATGAAATTCTGGAGAAAAGTTAAAATTTCAAGCCTCACAGTGGTTTGGTTGCACATCTCAAAATGATTCAATAGATTCAATTGCTTTCAGATGTCCTGTTTTGCTTGAGAAAAAATCTGATTTTAAGTGTTACCAAGCGCCTTGCTGACCACTTCAAACAACATCTAATTTATTGATACATTTTTGATATCTTTTAGACAACTGTCACTCAGACACGAGACTGTTACCTCAAGGACAACACTGCTGACTATAGTTAAGGAGCACCGAGCAGGCAATAAAATATATCAAGGACAAAACCGAAAAGCAGTCAGCAACTTAGCAAAAACGGAGTCTAATACCACTTCTCACTAGAGTGATTCCTGATAGTGAACGTAATTTCTTAGCGATAGAGCTGATAAACGCTAACTTATCATCCATAGCAAGTTAAACGGTTCTTCGGAGCTGTCTTTAAATTTAACTTAAACAGCTGGCCATTGTTCAAACGGAGGGATTCTGGATGAACATCGATAATTTTAAATTGGATAATTTAATTTCCATTGTTGTCACTAATTACAGTCAATAAATTTTAAACAAGCTCGCCTATCGATTATCGACAAATCAAAAATAATATGCAACAGCAAATTTTTATCAAAAATGGAGTCAACATGTGAATATACGACTTTAAGTCTAGCCGGAGACCTAGCTACATAAAATAGGAACAATTCATTGATCGCAAGAGCCTGAACAATCCCCGGCCCCTCAGTTTCTATGTGGGAGCTGTAAATAGCTAATAAATTTAGTTCAGGAAAACATGGAAAAGTCAATACGACCTGCATCTAACAAAGATTTGAGAGTGATCGACGATGGGCAATGCATAAGCACTGGAGAAAAAAGAACCGAAACCTAAAAAAGAAAGCTTTAGCAAGACGGAAAGTTGTTAAATTGAGATGGTATTTAAAGACCGGAATATTAAACATTTTTTAGAACCAATATAAAAAGCCTTTGCGAGTTTGCTTTAACTTCGACTGTGTTCGGCGGAACATAAAGATGGGACCTAAAACGAACTGATGATTGACAAATAACAACACCAGTGTGTACCAGGCTGGTTTGCGATAATTTCCAGATCAAAGAAATAAAGTCGATTATTACGACAAAATGACAAAGCACGAAAAACTGTCCAAATGCAGGAAATCTTGATTAGTTTTAGAAGTTCGGAAAGTTCACAAGGCTTTAAAATTAGGTAGATTCAGTAGCCAAGCACTGAGTTGTAAACTGTCGGCCGATTAGAAGGACAGGAGTACTGATGCATAAAAGCAAAGTATCAACTTTACAATGAGTCAAAACATGCAAAAAGTTGATAAAAGCAGTGCGGACGGCGGATTAAGTTTTACAATCCTACTATCGTGGCATGCGGTCACGTGCATGTGGTTTTGAAAACAAATCAGCAAATATGGGCTGACCGAAATGATATGATGTTTGTTATGAACATGGATACTGAACATGTTATTAAATTTTTAATTAACACTTAAATAATGTGAGATATTCTTACAATAACTTCTGTTGAAAATCTCGGACATGATTATAAATGCACTAGCACTTACACAGTTACAGTAATGATGTAATATTATTTCTGATCGGTTTTATAAACTATCTATTCATACAGCATATGAAAATAAAGGTCAATGACACGTAGAAACCATACCCTTGACCAGGCGGATGTAGTGGGTGTTGGTCGCTTAAAGACGAACTCCCGTACTTTACTCCACTTGGACTTCTTCAACATCTCGTCTGAGTCTGAAATGGAATACAGTTAGGCGTTTAGGGGATAAAAATAAGAGTTTCGGGTCAAATTGTTAAAACTTTCATCAAAACTTATAAGCGCATTTTCTCTGAAACTACGGAGTAAAGAGACTCCCTAGGGTAATACAACTATTTTTTGGGGAGAAGGGGGGGGGGGTAAGTTGACCACGATTCTTTGACCATTTGGCCTCAGCTGCGGATTTATGGTCAAATGGTCAAGAATTTTATTGATGACCTTGGTCAAAATTTGAAATTATAGAGGTCAAATGGTTAAAAAATACACAAAAAACGATTCCTAAATAAAAATTTGCCGTAAGGGCAAGGCTTAAAGCCTTATGAGTAACACTTGCAACCCTCCCTCAATTTATTCAAAATGCCCATAATTTAGGCCATGGCCAAAGAGTCATGGTCGTGGTCAGTGCCTTAACGAAATTCTTGGGGACCACCCCAACTAACTCCATCATGATTCAGAATATGGCGAGCGATCTTCAGGAAATTCGAAAAACTTACTTCAAATTGTATTTCACTAGAAAATTTCAAATATAGTAAAACACGATATAGTAAAATTAGGTAAACAAATTATTCAATCTGTCAAGAATTTACCTAAAATTGAAGGAACGAACCGTTTGTCGAGTGAAATAGAGGACGGACAAGGGCTACAAAACCTAAAATTTGGTATCTAACGTTAAACCAAAAACAGAAGGGAAATAATATATGTGTGCACATAATGGTAACAGGTGCTAAATCAAAGCCCTTAGTGACGCAAAGTTTGAGCACACAGATGAGAAAGTGACTTAAGGTGAGTTGGGCGCAGATAATAGGACTAATCGGACTAGCTTAACACTGGAGTGCACTGGACCCTTCAGTTCTCAACTTTTCTACCCCATTCTGTGCTCTAATAGATAAAATTACTGAGTTATTGCCATCAAAGTTAAACTAATAAAAACAGCGTTTTTCGAAAAGTAGTAATAACCATGGACTAGAAAGAAAAATCATCAGCAGTATTAAATGAAGAATGACCAAATATCTCAGATCCCTAATTGTTGGACATGTGAAGAAAACCGCAAGTTATTCACCGTGAATCTAGCCGTGTAATTTCGGGATTCAATGGTCATAAGTATCATAAAAGTTCAGACTTCGCACCAACACAGGAATACATCATCACGGAAATAGGTTGGTAAGCAATTATTTGCACAAAAGACCGCCAGCCGAGGAGTTCAGATCACCTAATAGATCAATTAGTTTATGGAGCTGACCTAGACCAGTATTCTGTACAGTTGTACACAAATTTGCAGCAATTACAACGCACATATGACGATAAACACAAGCTTAAACGTTAAACTTTATAACCTGAGGGTCAAACTTGTCCAACAAAACAATATGTAAAATAAATTCTAGGACATTCAGCCTATGACTATTCCATTGCGATCGAGTGCAAACGTCATTTGATTTGTTCTTGCTGAAACCAATCCATGTCTAACCCCCCACAAGTCGATTATCTTTGTTACAATTTCGTCGTCGTTACTTGTTAAGCACCAAGTTGAAATAAAAGTCATTTTAAGAAATCATCCTTCTGCAGATCAGAGCGTGCTCGCATCTCGCCTGACCATTTATTCTCATCAATCTTGTTCATCCCCACTGCAAAACATCACCACGTCCACAAATCGCGTGTTTAAAATCGTGAACTTAGTCCTAGTCCTGTGGCAAGGAAAGCTCCTCCTCTCCCTTCTGGAGAGGAAACCAGCCTACAATATCTGCTAATCTGCGGCGAGACCGTACAAGTCGGTCACACCGCTAAACGTGACAATACAATTTAACAAGTATCCACAAATCGACCTTGTCTGTGACGGGAAGCAATCAGCTGGTTCAAGCAGTAGCTTATCGGACCTAGGTTTAACATTAGAATATACTGCGTATCAGGCTCAACGATTATATTCTTAAACCTCGACACGATTGTAGTACTGAGTGTGCACTACCGAAAATGAACTGTAAACACGGCCCGTAAAAGTAATGGATGTTGTACAATGTACGGTGTTCTTCTCATCGTTCGGCCTTGCTCGCTAACTCTAAACAGTTTCAATTCAGAGCTGAATCGACCGGGAAAATCGCTTAACTTTCTAGCTTGTTCAAGCACATCCCTGTGTGATATCGGTGTAGTTTAAACACATGCGAGCTATAAACGTGCTTACATTTACAAGCAGCTCAATGGGAGGGGCCAGGGGGGCCTCTAGTTCTAACGGTAACGATACGCGTACAGACAGAAATCACAAAAACGAGTTTGCGTTTGGTTCTAAATGTTACGAATGCTAACATAGCAGAGATTTATGAGCTACAATTATTGGACTGATACACAGTGGGATGAAATCCATCTATGTTACAGAGTCATCACCGCCACAAGACTGATATTTGGCAGGTAGGTGACCCCCCTCAAGATGATAAGATAACATTTAATGACCGAGATGTCAGCGTATGCCACAAGATTTATACAATCGATTATTAGCTGGTAGTTGTAGTATTGGTTATTGGTTGGTGGAGAAAACCGGTATATATACTCAAGTAATATCTTCATCCAATATTGTCACAACGTGAGGATGATGTCGCCAAAAACCGGTTTCAATTGGTTAACTGCCACAGCTCGGAAATTTAATGTTATGGAGATTATTAAACCTCGCGATTGTCGCATGTGATTGATCTTGAAGATACGTTGAATTTAAGTTAAAACCTGCATTTTGGGGCATGTCCACAGTGCAGTGTTTGATTGAACGAAGTGGCCGGATTTCGCTGCAGTATTTTATCTTAAACTTATGTTTACTGTTTGCAAGTTGAGCATAGGCGAAATATCGTGCAGCGAGACTGAATATCTCTCATAAAATAAGAACATTCTAAATTCTAGTTAGAATTAAAATCCGTTTATTGTGAACGTGGCTGGTAGTGGTAGGTATATAATGGAAAATAATATACGGTAATACCACTATTGGTAGTGCAATTACCATATTAATACCACGAGCTTGCGAGTGGTATTCATGCAATAAATTCACGAGCTTGCGAGTGGATTTATTGAAGTAATTTCACGAGCTTGCGAGTGGAATTACGTATGGTAATTGCAATACCAATAGTGGTATTACTGTATTATTCAACTGCGTTGTTAATAACAGCTGGGGTAAAATGAAAAATTTCAAGTCAATATCTCAAGCTCTCAAGAATTGTAAGAGGAAAAGTAAAGCGAAATCAAGCATTTTACTAGTTTAGTCCACGTAAGGCACAGTTTTGCCCAATTGTTCACTTATCCAAACCGTTTAATATCAGGAAAATTAT
>JH153084.1:93030-105713 GCA_000226015.1 Mnemiopsis leidyi
GTGTTATGTTGTGGTGGGCCGAAGGATACAACCAAGCTACATGATGTGTACGGAGCAGATATTTGAACGGACACGATTTCCACTGATAGTCAATTCAGAAAATTCATGGGACCGGCACCGTGCCGAGTCGGGTATGATCCGACAACCTCTGCATTGTCTAGATGAGTGCTCTACCAATTGAGCTACCGGCCCTATGACAGCACACGAATTTCTTGCATGTCTATCAGTGATCAATCGGTTATTATCTCGTATCTGCTTATCTGCACACACAGTATATATTTGCTATTAATGGGATCCTAACATAGCCAAGTGTCGTGCACTGTGAGTGTGTTCCAAAGACATATCATGACTCTGAGATGCATGTTCTTCCACTTTTGTCAAACGAGTGTACATTTCAGTAAGAGCACGAAGACTCTCCTTATAGTCGTTTTCTTCAAGTGCAACAACAGATATGTTAAAATACACCTTCACCAACTGTTTAACATCCTTCTGCAATCAGTTTTCATGTTTTTGATGAAATCCTCTAAAGAGATATCATGAAACTGAGCTGCGAGGTCTTCCAGTTTCGTCAAAGGGGTGTACATCTTAGTCAAAGCACGAAGATTCTCTTTATATAATTTTCTTCCAGTGCATCAACAGATGTGTTAAAATACTCTTTTCCCAACTGCTTTAAAATCCTTCTGCAATGGTGCTTGGATTCAGGGACAAATTAAGAACGTTGTAGCACAGACATTTTTTGGCTCGTTTCAGGCTCAAGATGAAGTCGAAAGTCTCAGAGAAAGCCTTATCAAGTCTCTTTAGTATGTTTCTGATCCAGTCTTCAGATTTGATGCATTACCAGTGGAAATGGCTTTGTCACTGTAAGTAAAGGATTCTTTGCCTTTGGTGTAAAAAAGAAACTGGTCAACTTTATTCTGCTCCAACAAAAGCATTGCTATGTTCTGAGTTGTAACTTACAAGTTTTTCAAAGCTGAACATCTCTCAATTCGCTCTTTATCATTTACAGCATATTACTGCAGGCTCGTTGATAGTGAATCAGTTTTTGGTATCTTTTTTTTACAGACGACGGGAGCAACCCCAGGTCCAGCAGTCATGAAGATTTTGTAACCTTCCTGTCAGAACAC
Organism: Mnemiopsis leidyi; assembly: GCA_000226015.1. Classification (NCBI taxonomy): domain Eukaryota; kingdom Metazoa; phylum Ctenophora; class Tentaculata; order Lobata; family Bolinopsidae; genus Mnemiopsis; species Mnemiopsis leidyi. The sequence goes on from JH153084.1 coordinate 94,155, forward strand.
GACATTGCCAGCTCTAGGAAAAATATAGTTAGTTACAAATTAACATATTCATAATCTTCAAAAACAGCTTACATATCCAACTACGCAGATTCATATATTGTCACGAACAATCACTTAAATTTAAACTTCAATAAGAATGAAAAATTCGATGCCTTTGAAGGTTTGAATTTTAATAGCTCTGTCGTAACATGTAGTCTCTTGTAGTATTAGACAAGTACAAATTTAAGTATTATAGAACATTCTAGACATTGTGCATTTTAAATACCTGATTTTTTAATTTTTTATGCAAAAGACGTTTATACAATTAAACACTCATATGTAATAAACAACATAGGATAACTAATAAACAACATAGGATAATTCGACGAAACAATTTTAAAAAAGATAATTGTAAAAATAAAACATAAATTCAAACAACCTGTAATATCACTAAAATTGCATCTGATAAAATATTATTGCTTAATTGAACGTTGATTAATTAAGAAACAAAAAAATGGTGTTATGATTATTTAAACAAATAAAAACGTGTGTCCTAAAGGTAAGAAATTGCATAAAATCATTGAATTAAACTTCTAAACCATTTTACTGAAAGCTCTCGAGAAAATCAAGCCCGGTTGCCAAAATAATTGATTTTTTTTAATTTTTCAGGAACACAGTATTATTCTTTAAAAAACTAAGTAGAACCAGAGTCTCTATAAATTAAAGAGTCTCATTATTTTTGCTCTCATTATAATGTTTAATCGATATTTGAAACCAGTCGGCCTCTGAATTTGGATTTCGTAAAAATAAATGGGACTTCTTAACTATACAGTTTCTTATCTTTTAATGAGCGATTAGGAAGCAGCTTGAAAACAAAGGTGGCGGATTAAAGTGCCAGGGAGCAAAGACAAAATGATTTATATTATTGCAAGATTATCAGTTTAACAGCAAACGAAGCAGTTTTTCAATACCTTTGAAATTTAACAACTGTATTCATATTAATGTCAACTGCATACGCAATATATAATAATTGTACCTTAATTGCACAAAATTCATATAAAATAGTCATGACTCCTGAACATTCGAATTGGAAAATTAAAAAATATCAATAAATTATACATAATAAATTAACAATTAACAGAGCTGAATATCCATTAACACATCATGCAGTGCCAGTGCCAGTGTCCATGAACATAGCATTGCTTGGTAAAAAGTTTAAACTCCCTTCATCATTTCATACTTGGCAGTTAGATTCTTGACAATCTCCTCGCACCACACTTTGTACTCCATCCCATGTTCCTCGGCATCTATCTTGTCAGGGTGATAATGAACAATCGCTTTCGCTAACAGCTTCTTTAATGAATCTCCAGGAGCTTCAGAAATGGCCTTCACATCGACATTGAACTTCTTGCAATGTTTGGGACAATGTTGGGTATATAGCCAGACGAGTATCTTCTGTATTGAAAGTGTATTCATCTTCTCTTGCAGAACATGCAACTTGGGCATCAAACTTTCGACATACTTCTGTCTTGATTTCTCCCATTCCTTTTCTTCCTTTCGTTTCTGTTCTTGTTGATACTCGGAGATAATATCAGATGCATCTCTGAACCACTTCTCGTCATTTAGATTTCTAGGATATAAGCATTGTGCTAGCTGTAGCACTCTCATGAGGATTTCCTTGGCTTTGGTTTTTTGCAGCAATACTTTGTGGTATAAAATTCCGAGTCTGGTAAGGGAAATTGCTTCCTGTTCCACATCATTTTCACGTGTGAGAACGATACTTTCTGTGTAGTGGTCAATTACCTGCCAAATTCTTTTCATGTCTAGTTCTTCAGTGTTGTAGAGTGTGCTTTCAAGAAGTTCATCCGCCAACATTCGTTTCTGTAATGACTCTGCAATGCAGCGGTTTTTAAAACAGTCTTCTTTGAGGTCATCAACAAAATACTCCAAAAACATATCATGACCCTGAGATGCAAGCTCTTCCAGTTTTGTCAAAGGGGTATACATCTCAGTCAGAGCACGAATACTCTCTTTATAGTCATTCTTTTCAAGAGCAACAACAGATATATTGAAATACTCTTTTGCTAACTGCTTTAATAACCTCGTGCGATGGTGCTTGGATTCAGGGACAGACGAAAACCGATGTAGCACAGCAATTCTTTTGGCTTGTCTGAGAGACATTATCCAGTCGAAAGCCTCAGAGAAAATGTTCTTAAGCCTTTCATTTATGTTTTTAATCCATGATTCCGATTTGATGTCTTTACCAGTAGAAACAGCTTTGTTACCATAAGTAAAACATTCTTTGACGTAAAACAAGAACATATCAACCTTGTTTTGCTCCAATAAAAGCATTGCTATGTTCTGAGTTGTAACCGACAAGTTTTTATATGCAGAACTACGCTCTTGATTGTTAATTGCACTTTGGAGAGCTCGTTGATAATGAATCAGAGATTTTTGGTATCTTTCTATACGAACAACGGGAGCAACCCCAGGTCCAGCAGTAATGTAGATTTCGTTTCCTTCCTGTCGCGCAGCATCAGAACTTGACATTACAGGCTCTAGGAAAAAGTGAGTTAGTTACAAATTAACAACTCTAACTTAAACTTAGCTTACAAATCCGACTTCAAGTATTAACTTTTTATTCAAGGCTGTTTTTTATGATTGTCCGTAGTAGGGTAAGCTACTAAAAGACTCATATCTTTCTAGTTATATCCTTCAGAGCAACCTAGAAGCTTCTTGTAGATATATCTATTTTTATAGCAATATGATTACATTGTACTGTTTGTAAAATTTAATTATATTTCTATTTCTACTAAATTTGTTTGAACTTATAAGAACTGTAAGAACAATTTCAAAATTCTGATAAAGTTTTCTATAAATTTCTTGGGATTTGATGTAATCACTTATTATTATAGTTGACAGTTAGACATTAGCAGAAAGAAAATGCGATAAAAAAGCAATCACATTTACAAAGAATAGTGTGGCTTTGTTACTGTATTGCAGTTAACAAGTTACAACAGCAGAGCCAAATTATAGTAGAATTCATCTGTCATCGCTCTAATATTTATTTATACACAGTTTACACGAAAAGAAATGATAAAGTAATCAGTAAATATCAAAAGTAGTTTAAAACGACAAAGCATTTTTGAAAAGCCACAAACATTAAATAAGCAAAATATTGAACCAAATTGAATCACCAGCACAACCCACAATCCCTAGTTACATCACAACATATCATTGGTGTCAAGAATATTCCTGATCTGCGGCACGGGTTGCTGAGTAACTTGGGTTTCCAAGAAACTTATAACAGCAGGTATAAACTCCTTGTTCATAAACATGTCACTAGAGCTGACAACAGTTCTAATATCACTATCCGGTGGTGCTAACTTTAGCTGGAATGCCTGGAACTGTAGACAACTAGTGATGGAGTCGATAAGCTGTTTTTTTACACGAACATTGTACATTTTCTTGGCATCTAGCAGGTAAGAATGGAATGAGCGAACAAAGCTTATAACACTGTGACAGAGTGTAACATAAATCTTGTCATCCCCAGTCGAAACACAATATTTTGATAAATCCAAATTGTAAATTTTCAGTAAGTCATCTAACTTTTTGATGTCCCCAGTTTGCCTGTTAAACTCACATTTTTTCCAGTGCTCTTCTTTAGCTCGCAGCTGACTTGCCTCCATAATTTGAATGTGATTCCGTTTCAGAGTCTCTGCTATGCCAGGCTGCAAGAGTCTATGCATCAAGAAGCTAATATCCAGACCATTCACACTCAGCTGATTAGCGTGTTTTAGAGCGATTGCGACACACTCTCCGGCAACACCATGTCCAACTACACTTCCTTGAGGGAACACTTGCCGAGAAAACATGTCTGCAAACCATTCCAGTTCGGCCTCCACCCACGCTACATAGGAGGGCATGCAGCCTGCCTCGGTATTACTGAAAACAGCTTTGAACTCTGTACCAACTGCAGCAACAGTGCTGAAAAAAGTTTGGCTGAGTTTTGTGATGTAGAGAGTCATAGTTCCCTCCATTTTTATCCGGCGAATGCTCATTTTTAAGTTAGTGGATTTGTTTCGCAGAAACAAAGATGTAGCTTGGGTAACTTTTTCCAATAACAAGAGCTGTTTTACAGGTTTTTTACTTGCTTTGCCATGAGCATACATTCCTGACCCCATGTTGACCTCAGTCAACATGTCAGTCAATTGACGTAGTCTGCTGTCAATTCTAGCTTTAATTTCAGGTCCATGATTCGACTGATCAAGTTTTGCAATGTCTTGTTTAGCATCTCTTAATTTTCTTACAGCATTTTCGAAGTCTCGTTGAGCAATACAGACATCAAGTTGTTCAGGCAACTCCAAAAGAGCATCAGCACGAAATTTTGCTCTCCTTTGGTTCTCTTCCCATGTCCCTTCAATCATGTCATCTCTTGATTGTTTTAACTCAATACCAGGCCGATCTCCAACAGCCTCTTTCAAATCTTGCTGAGCTTTCTTGATATGAGAGACCCATTCTATTTTCTTTTGCTCAGTCTCTGCTCTGTACAAAAACATGTTAGCAGGATATTGGGTTATCTTGAAACACAACTTCTGATCTTGAACATCCATAATTGTTATATTCTTCAGTTCTAAAAGATGTACCATCTTATAAGCCTCTGACATCCACGCACTTTTAGTTGGAGCAGCACTCATGATACAGTCATTCATCAGGAACAGTCTGATTTGACGCTCCTCCTCGCCAACTTCAATAAGATTTCCGTTGTGAATCATCTTTCTGCCTGGTATATCATGAAGAACGGCCGCACCCTGAACAAGCTCGACAATCTTGGAAATGCTCATGTCTTCTGTAATCGAAATGTCGAGAGCTTCTATCTTCTCTGAAGTGATGTTATCATCAGTCAAGGAGGATATCAATGCTTTTTGTTCCGTCAACAGATGACCAAGTTTATACATTTCAGCTTCCAAGTAGGTAATTTCCTTGCTTGTCTGTATGAATTGTCCGTAGTTTTTATAGACATTTTTCTTCAACTCTGTGGCATGAGTCTGTTTGATACCCTCAACAACTTTTTTAACGCCATAAAGATCTTGAGCATTATCGAGATTCTTACACAGCTGCTGAACGACTGAAATGAGATTAGATAAGACTTTTCAAGATATAAAACATCGTAGGCAATTATATTTGTACACGAATACCTAAATATAGATTAGAACAGATATTTCAAAACTATGACATGATAAATTACAGCTTGACAGATTTTGAAGGTGCTTCAGCTCAACTTCAAAAATAAATTAAAAATAAGATTTCTTACACTCTTTGGGATTGAAATGTTCGTTCTTGAGCTTGTTCTCGTAGTGCTCCCAAGGCTCTGACATGTTCCTCAGTTATGTCCAAGTCGCTTCTTTTCTACATCAGATTATACCGCTAGAGAACAAGAATTGTAGATGAGACAATCTAAATAACAAATTGCACAGCTTGAAGTGAATGAATAAAAAAGGAATATAAAGTTCTAATTACTGAATTACTTTCTATGAATCAGTTCCCTACTGAGAAAAAGTACTTCCTTTAGGTTAAATTCTTTTAGAATAGCTCGAGAACGAAAATCTGGTCGAGTACTTAGATTCGATACTGTTGTAGATTCTTAACATAAAATTGTTTTTGGCCATATTTATATCTTGACATTCCGTACAAATATGGTTATTTATAATCAAATCAAAAAAATATCCACACCTCACTTCATGTATTTGCACCACAAAGTTCTTGTCATTCGACAGCCCCTAAAATTGTAGGAAAGTGTGAGAAGTAGGTACATAGGACTTTACCATCCAATCCAGTACACAATACTAAACGATCAAAATAGGTGATTATTGTTTACAACTTACGTCCAAGTCTACACTTCAAATACATTACATACAAGATACATGGTTGAAACATAAGATGATGCATAAGACACTGTATAAAAACACTCTAATTACAAAATAAATAAGCACACAGTTTTATACATCTATAATCTGAATAGTTTGTACATCTGGTTATGGACAAAAATTTACAACAGTATGAAATTATGTATGATGAATAATTAACATAAATATGTGTACCAACTAATACATTTACAGTAGCGACTTCCCATTAGTTTTGTGGAAATATCGGTGTGTATATTATGCAACTTGCAATCAAGCTTGCAAACAACTAAAAATATAAATAGTAGGTACACAGTACGATACACAATTTAACAATCCTGCCCTTCAATGGCATCCATTTCTTCTACAGTTTACATCTCTCGATACAATTATAAATTAAACTACATCAGGGGGTAAAATGACCACGATTTTTGACCATTTGGCATATCATATGTCCGGGAGTCATGGTCAAATTTTCAATAATATTTGACCATGACAATGGTCAAATCTTTATATTTCCGTGGTCGAATAGTATAAATTTTGACCATGACCATGGCACAATCCATATTTTCCATGGTCAATTTCTTTGACCATTGAACATTTTGGGGCAAATTTCAGGGTGTCATGGTCATGGTTAGCGCCTCGCCAGTTACCCCCCCCCCCCCTCATATCACTAAAAAACTAAAATCTCTGTCTTGAAGATTGAGCAACCGAGTGAGGCTCAAGATCCACAGTGTCCCCTCTGGCCCCACTCGGGTCGAACCTCATGTAACCAGGAGCCAGAGAACTAAACCCAGTTAGACCTCCCATTGCTGCATAGGGCACATCCTTCCCAACTGGCTTCCCTGCAGCCAGGCGCTCGTCCTTCGTCTCCAGACAGGTGGAATGCAAGTAGGCTGCATTCCCACAGGGACACGTGAAGGTTATGTGCATGGAAGTGCAGGCACACTTGGTGCACGTCTTCTTCAAGTCGTGATCAGTGGAGTAGTGTTTACATTTACATCGCGCAGGTTGACTACCCATCTTAGGAACATACTCGAATTTCTTACATCTACAGTGTTTACACTTTGTATTCTTGTCCGGGTTGTCAGTGTGATGTTGCCTGTATCGGTGTTGACAGTGACACATGCTCTCTGGTCCAATGAGCTCGCAGTCTATGCCACCTTCTACTCTCCAGCTTACATAGAGTCTGTTCTTCATCCGCTCTGGCACGACTTTCTGTTTGTACTCCTCGTACTGTTGAGGTGTGAGGAGCTTGTCTCCCACCTCATCTCCAACTACTTTGTGGTACTCCCAGTAGGCATCAACGTGATTCATTACATCAATTGCAGCTGCAAGCCTGGAAGTTATTCCAGATCACAAATCTGAGCTTTAAAAGTAACGTCTTTAATGTACGAGTTCGAACTTTTAATTTTGAACATGGTATGAAGCATCGACAGTAAAAGTTGGGTGTAAAGTTAACAATTTAATTACAGTTTTACAATAATTAAAATAAAACCAACTTTTTTCTTATGATAATAATCATCAAAAACAATAAAAATAAAATTATAAATAAAATTTGCTGCGAAGGGTTGTCGAAATCCTGTTCCAGAACATGAGGCCCCAGAACGTTGTGTCCCCATGAATTTTCCTCAGTGACATCCTGCTCCACTACAGACAACTTCGTTAGGGTAAGGGTTAGGATCGCTGGGGCAAATCTGAGAGGCATGATGTTCTGGGGCAGAACGACGGGAATCACAGTGAATCATTAAAATAGTTGAGGTGGTCTAATAAATTAAGCTTAAAATTATAAAAACTTTGCAAAAAAAATTCAATAACAATCCATTACAATATCAGGGTCAGGTGTTGATTCTAACAATGCCAGAACGGTTTTCAAATTTTGATCTTTAGAAGCATCAAGCTCTGAGAATACCCGTGTGCCGTCTAATACCGAATTAAAGTGTCTGATTGTCTGCTTTAAAAAAGGACTGTTGAAGCTTTCAACAAGAGTAAAATAATTAGTCTCCATAAAATCGAAGAGTTTTCTTTTTTTACCACTCGGCAGATTTTCAAGGACCGTGCACATAAGTTCTATAGAAGCTTTCATGCGCTCCACATCGCATCTATCAGAAGACAACAATCTGAATATTCCTGCCACAAGCTGAACCTCTGGAGATGTAGAGCTAGTTTCAACTTTTCGTTCCTGATAGGCTGCAATAAGAGAAACGTCGGCACAGTCAGCAGAATCACACACTTCATTGATGGCAGTGTCCACATCAATATGATAATTCTGACTGGATCCATTATCAAGTGAACTGCCATTTTCTTTAGTCTTCTGCTTGGCTTTAATGATATGTAGATTATTTTGAATAAGTTCACTGATAAGATGATAATGCTTCTGAAGAAATCCAAAGAATGATATCGTCACCATAGAATCATCAAACTCGATTATTGTGACAATTTTATTCAAGATATCTGTAACTTTTGACGAATCTTTGAGCTCCAAGGGAAGGTTGGATGCATCGAAACTTGACATAACTTTTAGAGCAGACGACTTGATATAAAAGTCCTCGTCGGTATAGCAAGTGTTCAAAATATATTGCAGTACTGAAGAATCAACACAAGACTGGGGAATATTACCAATAAAATCCAGAGCGAGATCACGAATACGGGAGTCACTGCTCAATAATCTACGGATAAGCAATCTCGTTAGTTGTGGCTGAAGAGAGTCGTTAAAGATCTCATACTCAATAATCTTGAATAATTTTGGAGCAACTTTAGTGAGCATTGCAAATGACTCTGAGGAGCATTCCATAAGAAATGTGAGAAGAGTTGACATGAAACATTTGAAGTTTGTTTCATCACATTTTGTGTAGTGATGACACACATTCGAACGATCAAGGATAGATAGGAGCTCTTCTGTTTCGATCATGTCATTAAGGAGGGACAGAGCACATCGCTGCTCTTTCAAATTGGAACAATCATTATAAATCACATCCATAGTCTTCTGTAAGATCGAACTATCTACAAATTTATCCTGAATCCAAGTGCTCCTAAGTAAAGTGTTCTTCTGAGACAAATATACTCTTGATATAACGGATAGAATTACTATGTTTTTAGCATTACAAACTTGTAGGGTAATTTTTTTGGCGGCATTAGATATTCCGGTCGAAATCAGTAAATTAAAAAGTTCTCGATAATAAGATTGCCAATGTAACTCAGTGCTACTGTAATCCAACGCGGAATCTTCAATGGCTTTGACATTTCGTGATGTAATTTCAGGACCTTCAATTCCATCAGTGCCCTCGAGAGTCTGAAAGACAAAAATATGGGCTCGTAGCTTGCTCAGATGCTTGAATCCCTCGTTATCAGGGCATAACAAATGAGATAAAAATAAGTTAGCCAGTTTGTTAGCGATAGTCCGACCGTTGTAGTCAGATTCGTACAGCAGCATCAGGACATCACACACAAACGTGTCCTTGAACCCTTGAAGAAGTTTTACCTGTATTGGCTTAGACTGATCCTTGAAGTAAACTGATGAGTATTTAGCAATAAAATTAGCTGCTGCTTTTCTGATCGAAACATTGGGAGACTTGGAGCATTGTTTCACTTTTTCCATGACACTGTCTGATGCCATGAGATCTATATCGTGAGTTGATTCTGCTCCTTGCTCAGAGGGTAGCGCTGAAATAGCTAACGAGAAGATGTCTAACACTTCGGCTGGAAATTTGTCGAGATGGACAAGGAGGTCAGAGATATCTAATACTCCAACACCAACTTTGCGTAACATCAGTTCAACAATTTGCAGTTTAAGTTTGATATTATGGATATTATCTTTATGGATAACCAAATTAAGCGCATCTAACAACTTTTGATCAACACCCTTAACTGAAGTGGAGGACTGCAGTGCTGTTTGGATGTTATCACAGAGCGTGTCACATATCCAGGGCTCGAGTAGTCGATCAGTAACAAGAACAAGATCAAGAATCTTTAATAAGGGTTCCATGCTGCTGGTCTCCGAGCACATAGCCACACTGCACCTGAACTGTAGTTAAACTTAGTAATGACCAAATACAGTCAAAAAGATTTACATTAAAATGGCAAAATGCCGGGATTCAATAACTGTACAAGGGATTACATCGTTCCTTAAATGCCAATACTTTTGAGATAAATAAATCGTACAATCTTTCAATTATTTATCCACTTAAGAAAACGATAATTTCATGACAACAAAACAAAATATAATTACATTATCACTTTATTAAAAACCCAGTAGTGTATTGGTAGTACGTCTCAGATCAAAATTGATAAACACTAATCACGCAAATATTTCAAAATATAAATCTTATTTATTTGTAACCTCGTTATTGCCACATCTTATTACAACAAGGCATGCATATATGCCTATATAAACGCACGTTACAAATCGTAATCGTGATTTATAAACCGAATAAAAAACTTTGAACGGTGAATAATTAAATTAAATTTTTAAGTATGCATGTCAAAAAGGCCCATAAATCAATATGAAATTCGCTGTCGATTTATTAGGTCGAGGTTTAACTCTTTATAAAAACCTATGAAAAGAGCCGGGACTCATTAGTGAAATTATAGTAGGAGAGGTTAAGCTATAAAATTTACCTATGTCTTTATCCTTACAGATTCCTTGTAAAGCCTGAACTTTTGTAATATGTTAAGTAAATTTTCTAAATTCTCTAAGCTGTAAACCATGCTTTCGTGGGAGAGCATCTCAAACAGTATTTTACCATTTTCATGTAGTTTTATAAACTCGTACCCCTGAAATCAGTAATCAATGGCTGGTTTACAGCTTTACAAGAAAATAACAAAAAATTTAACTCGACGCAATGGTGTTAATTTGTAATTAAAAAGTTGAGAAAATATACCATAAAGATTTTTGCAATACACAACTTAACATACAAGACGTTTGTGCTTTATCAAACCTGGAAGAAAGCGTAGTGATCAGCCTCTGCGAGATGCAACAATCTCCGGAAGGTATTGAGGTCCTCATTAGCTGCTATCTTGTAGTCTTCCAGCTTCTGCCGCACAATGTATGCGTCAAACTCTGATTCTATTTGGGATGCCCACTTCCTAAAATTGTACTATAAGATTAAAGATATTAGGTAGCAGCGTCGTGCAATTGTTTTGCAGACAAGCGTAATAACGGGAAATTTGTGAAGGCAGGACACGCGGTGCTCCCTACTACACCTAACAGCCAGCAGACTATTGAGCAATTGCTGATGAATTTAACAATAAACCAAATGCATTTGAACTTCTTAAAAATAGTAGGTTGAGAGACAAAACCAAAGTTTTGCACGGACACACACGTTTTACAACGTTTCCACAAACCCTCTCCCTCACACCCTTGGTTGAAAAATCAGGAGTTGATTCTCAACCTTCTCCTTCTCAGTCCCTCGACTCTGTCATCAGTCAGTATACTGTCAGTTACAGTCTGTCGGTTGGGACTGTCGGGTATAATCTTTGCAGACATCAGGAACAGATCATCAGTGCAAAACCTGCCCCCTATTTCGGGGTGTTTAATTTCCAGATAGTGCTACCAGACGTTGGTAGCGTGGGGCAGGCCCCCCCTACAATCTATGGTGACGAAGATTGCAGTCTGTTCCTGTGACATCCTGAGTGGAATGGATGTCTTAGCTCTCTTCATCATCATCATCATCATCAT
>JH153084.1:108581-118882 GCA_000226015.1 Mnemiopsis leidyi
GCCTCTTGCAGAGAAAACACCTTGCCACAACACACTCAAACTTATCTGTTTGGTCCTCAACCACACTTGCTCCCCGATCATTCCCTACATCTAGGTTTTGTTGTTGTTTTGATCGAAGAACAGGACCTTTGAAACTGCCCACTGGTCTGGATTGATCACCCTGGCACCCGACCCTAAATAGGGTCTCCAGGGCCCAGCAAATAATGGCGGCACCAAGTGCTAGGCGGGACACGTCACACTGGCTTTTATAACCACATCAATATTCGCATTTGCCAGGTACTGCTGGCGGCAGAATCACCCCTACCTTACCTTCTACCTAAAACCTCCTGTAGTATCAACTTATCAGCTGGGCCTTACCCCAGAGTAGCTAGACTCTCCTAGCAGTCATACGGTTAACAAGTAGGTTGAGAGACAAAACCAAAGTTTTGCAGCACTGGAACAGATCTAAGATGGTGGTTAGCATTGGAACTACTAGCAAAAAATAATATCATTTTATCTATCATACGTACGAGCAGAATGTGTTTGTCTCGTAGTTGACAATTTTGTTATCGAAATCAATCATGACAATCTCCTCAGGATCAGAACATGGGGCAAACACAACGGCTGTGTTGTACATCAGCTCCTGGGAGACAAAAGTGTGAAAAATATAAACCAGGATATAGCACGCATCACTAAATAAGGTAGTATTTGTTAATCTTTTTAAACGTGAAAAATTTAAATTTGAGGGATCTAAGATACTATCAAAATGATTGGCAGATGAAAGCCGCCAACTTAAAAGTGGCGGTTAGCGGTACAAGCTAAAAGTCCGCAGAAGTTGTAAGTCTATCTATACCTTGAGGCTGCAGGAGGAAATAAACAAGTGGGTATCCCTGACAATTTGGCAGTTGGGATTACTAGTCAAAATGTCAACATTGTTTCTTGACAGTGCGATATACATCAAGGAAGAAAGATCGTTCTTGAAGAAGTCAACCACTCTCAGCACGTACTCAATACAATTAAACTGCCTGGGAGGTTATGTTAAACGTTGGGGGCACTATGACATTTACAGTGCAATAACTTCCGATTCAAAGGCTTAGTCAAAGTCCAAAAATTTGAATGCTGCAATTATTAACCTTGTAAGCTGTATTCAAATATCTAAGATTATATTCACGATTTTAAATTTGATTTCACCCACCATTGAACGAGGTAAGGCTCAGGGTTTTCTAAGTGCTCGGCCAATCCATCAGTGTATTTGTCCAGTTCGTGATAAAAAGGAGAAAGAAGGGCGGTGCCGTCACAGATAAAGCAGACTATGAACTCTTTCTCTTCGTCTTTGACACTACGGTAGTATAACGAGATGGATATGTTGTCTTGATTTAATGCCTGCAGGGTTAATGATTGAATTTTCTAAATATTTGACCATATCACTGAAGCGTTGACAAAGAAACGCTAAGCAAGATGTCCTATTAAACAGATTTTGGTTTCCACTATGAGGACTCACGAAAGCGGTAATTATTTACTCAGCCTAGAAATAATTATAACATAGATAGAACAAGTACGAAAAAATATACTTTAAAATAGGTTCGAAAGAACAACTCCAGCAACTGCAGTATCAAGCTTTATGTATAAGCCTAAACGTATGTGAAGCATTGATAGAATCTCTTAAGGTGGTGACTGGTATATTGGCAAAGCTCTGGCTTCGTATGCGAAAGGTCCAGTTTTCGAACCCCGTCTATTACCAACCATCAGAGGGCTTGATAAGTGTGTTGGCATGTGTAATCTTTTCTGCTTTACTCAGGTCAACTCAGGTTAACTCAGCCGAATGGAAACGGGATCAAGGGATAAATGAGGACTGTCTGCTGCTAAAAGACCAAAAGACTTTCTTGTAGCCCCAGCAGTATGTTATACTAAGATACTGCAAAAACCGGAGGGATTCGGTAGAACCAATCCATTTATCCATATATCTAGTTGCCCAAGTCCTATGGTCACCCTAACTTCTTATAGGCCGTTTTTTGCACTTGCTGATAACAATCACTTAATTTAATGAAAGGAAACAGAAATCCCTGGAAAAATTCTTATCTAACCATAACTGACCTGAATGTGGGATGAGGCAGGAGATGAATTTGATTTGGCGAGGATAGTCTGGAGATAGCCATGAACAATGTCACAAGTCTTGGAATCGCATTGTTTGCAGACCACAGGTAAATTGTTTGTTGAAGAAAACAGTATGAAACTCATTTTCCATAGAGTGAAACCATCTCGGCATATTTTTCGTTACATTTTTATAGCATCTGCTAGGCAGTATTTCTGGGCTTAGTGTTAGTTTATGATTGAAGGGACATTAAAATCTTGATGTATATCTTATACACTTGTTCAGCTTAGAAGAATTTAATAATCAATAAGCAATATTAATGATTTAAAGCACGAGTGACCTAGATAAAATAATATTTTATGTTACAATTACTCCAAGGGAAGATTGTGAAGAAGTCACACAGGGACTCTACATTTCATTTCATCTTTTTTTTCCACTGATAATCTGATATCATTAAAAAATAGAGGCTACAGTGTGTTTCAAAACTGATTTTTGTAGTGCAAAAATATAAAGTTCCTATAATATGGAAGTAATTGTTAAAGAATCTTTTCATGGCACCATCCATTCAGAGAGAGAAATTTTCGATGAAATTAAAGTTTAAGTTGCCCCGAAATAGTCAACACTTACATTGATTTTTAATTTTAAACAAAGATAAATAATGAGACCTTTTAAATTACAATCCTACCATTAATATGATCATCAAAAATGCACCTTTAATTCACTAATTCTTAAAAATGTGAGTGGTGCATCTACACTACCATATTTACAGTAGTCCATGATATGATAGATCTAAAAAATGCAACGAATGTGAACGGTATTGAACCTGATCAATATTATAAAACCAAGAAAATGATAACATGTCTTTTGTATTTGTATTTATTATTAATATTTTGTAGTATTATGCAAATGCAGCAGAACATGTGATATAAATATCGAGGTCATCACAGTGTTTTTAAATAATGCACAATTGGAGAAACTTATACCACACCAAAACAATTGGAGTATGCATTTTAATCAGACACTAAAATTGCACAATAAGTAGAATCATTCAACATTTTTAAAACATTAAAAATTCCTTTCACAAACATAATATAATATGTAAAATATCATGAATTTATTATTTCGCATACTAACATAGATTAGAAGTACACAAACTGACAAAGGGAGCTATGTGGTACAAAAAGCACATTATGCTTGTGCAGTGGTGGTTCAATAGAACCATTTACATATATAAATTCATACCTATAACTTATAAGCTTTATGAGGAACTTAATATACTTATTTCTGTTTTGAATTTAAAGTTACAGCGTAACATACAGCATTCTTGGATCATAATGTTTCGAAAATGCTTTGAGAACGAAATTTCAATTCCTGTCTCGAAATTCTCTAGGTCTTCTTGGTACAACAGTGTCTTCAAGGAATTTATCATTCCTCTCTGTAGAATGTCGGCTTTCTTCATTTCGATTGTGATACAACGACATACCTCTGCTATTTCCATTAGGTCTTCCACCTCTGTGAAAATTTCTTCCCCTAACATTCTGACCTCTCATTGGATTGAATCCTCTAGCTCTCATATTATTGCCTCTTCCATTGTGAGGTCGATTATATGATTGGTCATAATCCTCATATCTATTGATTCTGCTGTGTCCATTATTAGCTCCACGTCTATGCATTCTGTTTTCTTCCTGAAACCTTGGGTGTTCACGATAGTACCTAGGCTCTTCTGGTTCAGGATAAACTTGATTCTGCATCTGTGGCCTGGGCCGAGGTCTTACATTAATTTCCTCTGTATAACTTCCTGTGTCCCCAAATTCACCAGGATACCACTCTATGGGATTGAACATGGTAACGTGAGATATACATTTATACATTCGAATCGATTCGTAAATTTTACAAACTGAAGCGGCAAGACAACTCACATCTTTGTTTGTTAATGACACCACATATTCAGTAGAATGTGGAAGTGGGTCTTTATGAACTTGCACAAAGGAGCGAAATTCTCTTTGAATGTTTTTAACATTAATTCCCTGTTTCCCAATTATCATACTACAAACAAATTCTGGCACCACAAGTCTAATTTCATTGAATTTATCCATCATCAATTCAGGAGCAGCCACTTGCAAATGAGGAATTAGGTCCAAAAACACACTTTCGAGGTCTACTAAACTGCATTCAAGGTTGAGGATTCTATCAGGTGATTTGCGAGGAAAGGGTTCTCCATCTGCATGCTGAGTGTAAATGGTTATTTTACATGGTTCACTGCATTTACTTTTCATGTCCTGAATGTGTTTTCCTTCAGGTCCAAGAACTACCTTTACTTTACTTTCTCTGATAAGAATCCGATAAGTGTTTTCCCCCAGCATTTTTCTTCTTCTTTGAAAGTTTCTATCATGTCCACCATTGCTGTGTCCTTCAGAATTATCCAAGTCGGCATAAGCAGCATTAGAGTGCCTTCCTGGCCCTCCACGAGAAAACATCCTGCCGCCATGTGACATATTTGCTGTTGATTATAAGATGCATTAATACTTCATTTTATAAGTACAAAATAAGAGTACATTATCAGTTCAGTCTACTAAAACATTTAAATATCTGAATCAAACCTTAAAGCAAAAACTTGACAGCAAGTTGCAAGCTACTAAGAGTCAAGAAAACAAATTTACAATTGTTCTCTACAATTGTTCTCTACAATTGTTCTCTACAATTGTTCTCTACAATTGTTCTCTATTTTGACAATACAATTTTTCTTAAAGATTTCAACAAAAATTGATTTAAAGGAAATAAATTCATTAATACTTTATCATGACTCATGAGTGATAATATTACGTCCATAAATTTTCAATAAAGATTGACATGTTTGTTATGCAAAAATTTTCTCTGATACCAGCAAGTAGTTATCAAGTCTCATTCTACAAATATAGTAGCTTTTTTGATTTTCTCTGTAGACTTGAAAATGTGTTTTTAGAAAACTTTTCATCAAATATTTCGAACTGACACGTAAATGAATATGGATGTGTCAGTTTGAAATATTCGAAGAAAAGTTTCCTAAAAACACATTTTCAAGTCTACAGAGAAATTCAACATAGCTACTGAAAATTTCACAAAAAATTGTTTCCTGTGTATATTTCACATCTGAATCACTTGAAATTGTATTATCAAAACATTGACAAGACTTGAATTATTGAAAAGATACTTGAATTATTTCAACTGCAATTACAATTGAAATTGGTGAATAGTTTGTTGGGAATGTAACTTACACTTGAACTTTACTTGATTTATATAAGTCATAATGCTACATAGATTTGCCCATATTATACATATAAGCTATACCTATAAATCACATTATGTACATGCAAAAACGTCGGAATTAACATGAAAATGTGTATCTACCATGTTACAATGGTTAAAGCCTTCTGTGCATAAAATTACCTCAAAAGCATAAGAATTCAGGCAATAATTCCAGATAGAGAATCTTCCTCTACTAATCAACGCTCTGGTTGACACTCAACTCAGCCAACACAACAAGAATCAGGGATTGAGGGTCAAATGAGGTGTCAGAGCTGCAGGATCTACAACTTTACTAGCAATCGTTCTTTCCGGTTGAATCACAGGAGACCTGAGTCAACCCAAGGAAATTGTATTTATTGTATGCAAGCTGAAACTTGTACATACTTTTCTGGAGGTTTGTAATGGATGCAGTTCACACCCTGGATTTCTTGGGTACAAAGCCATAGCCACCGTTTTAGGATGCTTGTCTGACAAGAGAAACATTTCCAATATTTCCAACAGATTTCTTTCTGCAACAGATACACACTTGTCCTCGCACACAAGCTATTATCCCAAAAATCAATACCACAAAAGCAATTACTGGTGGTAAAGAGATCACCTGAAAAATCCAGTAAAAAAAACCATCTTCTGTATCCAGGGCAGAATACCCCTTCTTGAAACCAGGACTCCATCCATCTGCATCAGCATACATTTTTTCTTCAATTTCCATACTTTAAGCTGGGAAAATGAGAATTAATTTTAAATGTGGTGGTAAAACTCATGCTAAGGGTAGGAGCAATTGCCCTGCATACGGCAAAGATTGGGGTAAAAGAAACCACTTTGCTCACGTTTGTTGTCAGACAAAGGTGCACGAGCTAGAGAGACCAGTGCACTACTATGCAGAATACTATGCAGAGGGTGATATAGCAGATCAAAAATTTGACATTGGACTTGTTGTCAAAGAGTAGAGAGGAGCAGAAAAAGGTTAGATTTGAGAATCTGAAAGAAAGAAAAAGTGTTGACCAAATTAAAACCTGTGATTGGTGTGCTGATTTGATGTTTGATAATTCTTGCTTGAATGTGAATCACGAAATTGTAACGAACTTGCCAAGCTCTATTGGCCACACTGCGCAGATCTCTGTGTTTATGATAAGTTTATCATATTCCATGACAGGATTGTGATACCATCAGTGTTATGAGCTGAGATCTTAAAGCATCTCCACAATGGACATCAAAGTAGAGAACGCTGCAAGAGATTGGCTCGTAGGGCTGTGTTTTGGCCGCACACAAACCGAGATTCAACAGTGAAAAAGTGTCTCCAGTGTCTCAAATGTAGGAACAGTCTGCCATGTGAAGTATGGCAGAAAGTGGTAATCGATTTATTCTCTTTTGGAGGTAAAGGCTATCAAATTATTGTCAACTATTTCTCTAAATTGATTGAAGTTGCACATGCACCGATGAATGCTGTAAGTTACAATGTAATTTAGCACTTACACGATATTTTTACTTGTTTTGAATACCCAGAGACGAATATGAGTAAAGAGACCTGTTGTACACAAGTAGTAAATTTAAGACCAGGGGGCTGGTGGTGTAGTGGTTTCCTTCTCAGCTCCCACCCAGGAGGTCGGGGGTTCAAATCCCGCATCCGCCAGTCCTAGAGAAGTGTGCTAAGGGCATTTGCCTATGCAACCTTCTTTGGTCGACTCAGCCGAATAATCGGGAAACCGTAATTGAGGGTTAAATGAGTAGCTGCCCATTGCAGCAAAGTCTCGGGCGATAAAAGTATGGTACACACTATCTTAACCGTCACTGGCGTTTATGTATAATTGTACGTTGGGCCTCCTGTAATTGGCCGTTACACTTGTGTAACATGTGGCTGTTGGAGTGTCCGAATTAAAATAAGTATGAGATTTATTGTTTGACGAAAGAGATGTCAGGTTTATAGCTCAAGTAGATACCCACAGTCTAATGGGCAGAGTGAAAGAAGTGCTATACAGCATATTAAGGATATGTTAAGGATGTGTATCATTGATGGAAGTGATTTTAAAGATGCTTTGCTTATGTACAGAAACAATCCACTTTCCATCAGTTTAAATAGCCCAGTCATGTTATTCTTTTTTAGGAATTTAAGAACCAATGTTCCTGTTTTAGAACTGGAATCTGACAGTGATGCCAAAAACAAGATATTTTTGTAATCTGGGCAGTGCAAATCAGCCAAGTTTTATAATCTGCACATGGGGAACAACTGTCAAGAAGCTTTTAAACCCCGAGAGTTAGTACAATCTAAGAATTCTTAAGCTGACAGAGCTTGGCAACCCAGTCAGGTAGCTTAAGTTTGCTCAGACCGATCTTACACAATCGTCAATAAGTTTGGCAATTTGGTAAACAGAAACCGTAAAATGATTTTACTAGATAAAGCTAGTAGGGATATGAAGTATGATTTGAAATTACCAGAAAGTTTGGATAATGTTTTGTACAGAAAAAGTTTGTTCCAGTAGTAATCTGAACCAAGTTACCACAGAGCTAACCAACCTCCTTCAACAGAAAACAGGAGGACCCCTAAGAGTAATTTTAGCAGCCCTGCTCAGCCACCAGCTAGAACAAGATCTGCTAGTCAAAGTGAAAAGTCCCACATTGTTAACTCAATCTTTGAGAAGACACATAAAAACCATAGTCTTCTCCAGGACTCACTCCATCATAAAGCTAGCCTTACACCACTTGCAACAACCCTATCAGAGTCAGAAAAAATGTAAGTGACAATGGGGCAGACTGTACAAAAACTAAACTGCCAAAACCAAGTGCCCATGTAAAACGACAAGTGGTGGGAGGTAATGGTATCTCACCTGTTCCAAATGTGGTCAGGTCTGGCATTCAATGAGCGCTTACTTACGAGGGAAAAAACTCACACAAAAGGGTATTGACTTCCTTTCCTTTCCTTCCTCCTAACAACATCATACCCATACGCGATATCAGGTCAAGTTATTGAAATGCTAGAGGGCTTAGTAGGGGGAAAGCTTGCTGCTTTGACAGGTCCAACTGAACAGCTAGTAGTAGCTATTTAAGCACAGCTCTCAGAGATGACAAAAGAAATCTCAAACTGAAGGTTGGTGTACCAGTACCGCCTCTCCTTTGTCATCCTACCCACCCCCTAACTTCCATCCTCCGCCATTGCATCAGACCCGCCACCCCCCATAGCTCGAGTTGAGCCTGTTAAATTCGATGAGCTCAACCTAAAACACTCAACAAAACATGTAGAGCCAATTTAAAGGGCGGACGCTTAAGATTTCCATCTCTCCTTTAGACTAGATACCTCTATGAAGTTGCAGCCATCGTAAACTTAATACTTTAATAAATGATGATATTCACTACGAATTTTTGTAAACTGGATACCACAGTCCGCAATGGCTAACTAAAAACTAAAGTGTTTTGAACGTTAAATTTAATAGTTCAAATCACACTACCAAGCACTTGGATTCTGAACGAAAGTCCACGCTACAATTACAAAGACCAGGTGAAGCTGAAAGGTAGAAACGCATTCAGACTTAATGGCGGCAACTCCGCATTTAAAACTCTGCTGAATGCTGCGCATTCCTAAAACTCGGCATACCGTAAATGTGGGCGACACAGTGTAGCCGACGCAGTTACGTCCTTTGTGTTGATTTATTTCCTATTGTTGTAAATACGTTTGCTGTTTCCTCCGGGGAGTCATATCTTTTGTTCAGTACATCTTTGTTAAATCGTTTCTAAGTGTTAAATGTTAATTCGTTGAGTTTTTGCTAAAACAATCTACAAGTACACAGACACCGATATTGTCGATTTTCCCCTATATTTTGCCAGCTATACCCGCAATCTTAAATCAATTCACATTTCCCCTGTCCTCACGTTACGTATTGAAATTTAATTATTCAAAAAAGTGTTCATATTACGGCTTAAGCGCCTATTCACCTTTGAATATCAAGATTTGGTGCACGTAGGAAGTAATTTCAGTCAGCAGTCAGTGTAATGCGCGGTGCATCATTTATTTCATCTGTTACGTAATTTAAATTACGTCCAACTACCTACCTACCCACCCCACCACCAAATTCTTGTCTGACTTTGTCCGACTCTCATTCGAAGCGAATAGAGAGAATAAAATGACGGGAGGGTGCGCGCTGCAGTACAACCAAATTCCGACCACTTTAAACCATCTACTTTACTTTTTTGCCTTCGGCAAAAAAGTATTAGAGATGGAAAAAATTTGTTACTGAGGAAGATGAGCGACAGCTCCTTAATCTCCTAGAGACTCAAGAATTCACCAGTGAAGGTGACATTGACGTCACACAATGTGGTCAGTGGTGAGTACTACGAATAAATTGTACATGGGCTCACGCACCAAACCGAAGCCACTTCCAGATCCTATCAGGGCCATAATGGATAAATTAAACACCAGGTTTGGACACAAGCACCAAGATGGTCGATTCAACTACACCCTGAACTTTTGTCTAGTCAATAGATATGCTAGCAATATGACCACACTCCCTGTGCATGCTGGTAATGGAGGTGATAACAAGAAGTGTGTGATAACAAGAAGTGTTCATAACACATCACATTACTTTCGGAATTTTCCTCTCAACCTTGGAAAATATTAAAAAGGACGCAATGAATTAATTAATTACTTTGCATTTAGACCCATGGCCGGAAATCAAATTTTTGAATGTTCCTAAGTTTGTAGACTCATAATACTTCACAGTAATATGAATAGCCGAATTGTATTAGCTCACCTGGTGTAATCTTAATAACTTGTGCTAAATCAAAAAACTTTCTCTTTGTTGCAATCTCTATCCGTACTTATTGTCTGTAGGGCGCGAAACCGTACGAGTTTTATAAGTTGAAAGTATCGCGCGTTCAGCCGTCAGTGTGCCATTTTATTGCGCGCACAGCGGTCTGAGCGCGCGCCGCGCGCGATCGACCATGCTAAGTACTGATC
>JH153084.1:118893-161095 GCA_000226015.1 Mnemiopsis leidyi
TTGCAGACGAGAAAATAAAACTTGTTTAACTTGAAAACTTGTTTAACTTGAGATATTGAGATAAAGCGTGATAGCCAAGACTCAACAAGAGGTTTATGGTGACTGTAGCAGAAATATTTTGATTAGCCAACGTTACTTAGAATGCTATGACTGTCCGGAAATCGTTCATAAAACTGTCTCAAGACATATTCAGAATCAACCGCGTTGCCTGACAGCCTCCGTGCGTGAAGCGAAGCTGCCGCGCCCCGTATTATTGATTATAAATTAACAATTTAATCTAAAAATTGATAATGGGCCGCAACGCATGGCAGTGTCAACAGTCAAATACTGATGAGATTGCTCCTGAAACCACTGCCTACATTAATTTAAAAAGCTGGCACAATTAAAAAATGATTTCTGTCAAGCTTAACCAATCCTTGCTTGCTTTAACAAAAGTGCGTACGGCGTAGCGTGTTGGCGACGGAGAACCGGCAATTACAGAAATTTGATAATCCGAGGACAGCAGCTCATAGCTGTGGTCCGCAATTACAGAATGAATAATTTATTATAAGTTAATTGAGAATTGTCAGTCATTTCCATGGGGGATCCGCCAATATCGATGTGTACGTCTCAAATATGTGTGCGGCTCAAATATGTGCGCGGCTTAAATATGTGTTCGTCTTAAAAATGCTTAGCGCTCGATTCGTGTGTACACCTCATCCACTTCCCGGTACTCCATAGTGCCCACACAGCTTGTACAGCAGCGCGCACCCTTTCGCGCGTCATTTTACTTGCTTCGAATGAGGGTCTGAAAAAGTCAAACAATGCTAAACGCGAGCTATAGGGCTATGTTGGTTTAGCAAGGGATACTCGTGTTTAGCAAAAACCAACCATACGTTTACTTGTCAGACGTTGCCTGACCTGCTGCCGCGAAGCGGCAGCCCCTGCACGCGAAGCGAATTTGAATTGAAAATGGGCCGCAACGCAAGGCAAACGTTTACCGGGCGCTGCGCGGCTCTCTCTACAACAATTAACCTGAGGTCCCCAGGCAACCCTACGTCCTTACATCGTTGGATACTTCAAAAGAAAACTTAAATGTGATCTTCATGCTTCATTGTCTGACGTTGTCTGACCCTCATTCGAAGGGAAGGTGCGCGCTACTGAACAATAAGCCGCAGTCCTTATTGCCTACGACATTGACGAGATGATATTCGTCTACCGTTTTGACAAAACGTTCAGCTTTAGCTGCGTGAGTCGGGTATCACCGCGACAACCTACGACAATGATCAATGATTGATGATCGGAGGAAAACGTAGAGAGAACCACACAGCGCCCGATAAGAATTAGGCAACAGTTCTAAAAGTTTCTTTAATTTTTTATCAAATGATAAAAGCAAAAATTATATAAAAAGTTAAGACATCATTTTTCAAATTGTACTGCGCTCAGGCCTTCTCGCACATCTTATTCCCTTTATTCACTTTAGAGATTCCCTCTATTCGCTTTGAATGCAAATGACAGTACCAGAATCATTTAAAAAATCAGAACTAAACATGAACATTAAACATTTTCAAATGCCTATATTATGTAGGAATATATAAGTACTACATATCTCATTTTTAAACCTTGCTTTGCTCTGACTGCTTCGGGGTAGCAGAGCTGGGCAACGCCTAGCAAGAGCAAGTCATGAACACTGAACAACTATTTCACAACCTCCTATATTCAAAATTAGCTAAGGGTATCGCAGTGATTCCAGACTCTGCTCTCCCAGCTCAAAGCTGACATTTCATGGATATAAGGAAAGGTGGACATTTAGCAGTGAACTAATTTGGGAGAACTTGTGCCAAATACTTGTTTTTTTGGAAAGTTAGTAGGTAATAGGATAAACTTAATAGATAATAAAACAGTGATTTATAATGTAAATTTTAATGTGTATTTAATGTTATTTAGATGTAAAATTCCTTTTTTAGTGTTATCTAAATGAACGTATATCTATTGATTTGTGTACTGTATGATGACTCAACAAGAGTTTATGGATGTTTTTTTAACGATAATGGTTTAACATGGTATCAATGTGTAATGTATCAATAAAATTTTCTTGTTTGATTGAAAATTTTTTCGTTTGATTGATAAAACGTCAGATCTAGTTTACAATGAACAACAGTAGGAGGAAACTATTTTTAGGGGTTGCAATAAATATTATGGACTATTATGGACTATAATGATATCTTGGATATAATGATATATAGAGATATCAATCATCAAATATCAACAAGATTTAAAAAAAGTTTATTTGATATTGAATCGAATTTGTAACTGAATTTTTACCTAACTTAAAGTTACACCCCTGTCTGATAGCTGAAGGTATTACTCAAAATATATAATATTATCTTATGATGCTCAATTATTTGATGAAGGCGTTGCTTATTGAGTTATGAACCATCCATAGCTGTGATAAGCTGTAAAAATAGAAAATGTTTGCAAAAGTAGTTCAATCAAAAATTTCCCCCTTGTTATTTCGCTCCGTCATCCTGCCCCAGAACAAGTTAAACAAGTTTTTAAGTTAAACAAGATTTACTTTCTCATCTGCAATGTTACTCAATAAAAATTGGGGATATAAATTTATCCTTCTGCTTTTCTTCAAAATATCTTAATCATGTAAACAATGCTCATATTTCGTCCTTAAATAATAAGTATCAATCTCAAAAACACCACTTTTAT
This sequence comes from Mnemiopsis leidyi, assembly GCA_000226015.1. Classification (NCBI taxonomy): domain Eukaryota; kingdom Metazoa; phylum Ctenophora; class Tentaculata; order Lobata; family Bolinopsidae; genus Mnemiopsis; species Mnemiopsis leidyi. Next base: position 121,591 of record JH153084.1, read on the forward strand.
AATAAAATGTACGATGAAAGTCGTGATGATCATTTTGTTGTTCCAACAAGTGAAAATCGCTGATGAAATGCGATTTTGCACATGTTGGAACAACAAAATGATCATCACGACTTTCATCGTTCTTTTTATTATAAGAGTTTTTATGAAGGCGATTTTTACCACATCAAAAACACCATTTTTAGAAGTACACAATAGTATCAAAGAAATATCGTTAAAAACATCCTGCCCCAGAACATTTTGCCCCTCAGGTTTTGCCCCCTCGACCGTAACCATAACCCTAACCCTTACAAAGTTGTCTGTTGTGGAGTGTCATTGGGACAAAATCTCTAAAACACAAGGTTCTGGGGTAGGAAGTTGGCCACCCTTATTATTTAACCCCCATTTGTTTGAAAACGTTCCTCAAATTATTTGAATGATTAAAAAATATATTTTATGACTTTAATTTCTCAGGATAGATATTAGAGAAATTTGCCAAATATGTGACTTTTTTCAGGGGACGGAAAATTTTTTTCAACTGCAGTCATCCCCTGATTTACCGGGCTTTTTTGGGGGACAGCAAAAATGCAGGGCAAATTGGGGGACCCGGTAAATGTGCCATTTGGGGCCCGAAATTGGGTCTAAATTGTTTCTTATAAGTTTATATACTGTCTTTTTGTCATTGGAACAATGTTAATTAAGTAAGTTTTGAAAACAAAATTGAACACCTTCCTTGGAAATACTGAGGTTTGTACTGGGTCTATTGTTCCAGAGCTTAGTATGTATTACATGACACTGCTCTGTTCCTTTCATGCGATCACATCACATCCTTGCATTGACAGAGCAAGATCCAATCATCCGAGCACCGATTACAAGCAGTACGATAACGACCAATGTGATACATACATGATACATACAATACAGGCCGTTGAGCTAAGAAGGTGCTGTCAGAGTCACGCTTGTTAATGCTAGAGTGTCATATGTTTATAGGGCGGGAATGCAGGGGATCACATATCAGTTACCACTGCACACAAACATGTTATAAATTTCCATTGCAGCAATATTTTTAAAAAAAGTTCGAAAAAAAATTTTGGCTCAAATTTTGGGTAAAATTTCAGGAGAAAGGAATGAGGCCTGGTAAATCGGGGGACTGGGTAAATCGGGGGATGACTGTATATGTTTCTTATAGCTTTAGTTTTTATATCAAACTATCACTTGTACGTCTCCTCTCTGTCTTACTAACAAAGCTCCATTTTAGAAAAATTATCTTTGATTTAAAATCTTGCTTTTAGGTCTCATGTCCTTATGAAGATGAAAATATTTGCACTCATCATGGTGGTTGCAGCTTGGGCTTCTGCTGAAAAAACTTTTTTTGACACTGACAATACCTTTGCCCAGTTTCGAAACTGGGTTGTTAGAGATAGAGGAATCTTGCTGTTTTCCTTCAGTACTTACAAAGAAAATGCACTTCTTCTATATTCAGATGGAGGTTTAGACGGATCAGAAGATTTTCTGAAAGTGCAACTAGTCAATCAAAAGATGGTTGTTCACACTAACTTTGGCAGTGGCACTGAAATATTTGAAATTGGAGAAAATTTGTCGAATGGTGCTTTCCACACAGTGAGAATACAGGTAGAACCAGCAGTGATAACCATTGTTCTTGACGACACCCTCAGCAAAGAGCAGCATTTCGACAACTCCTACACTTTACAGCTTTCCTCCCCAGTCTTTATCGGTGGCGTCAGTAAGTTCTACCCTTCAAGCTTGGTTGAACCTGACATGGCTCTTGAACCTCGATTTTCTGGATGCATTCGCGACTTCAAATTCACCAAACCAGGCCAGGACAGTTTGGCACTTCCGATGACTATTGAAGAAGAAGGGACCACAGAGGGATGTGGAGCGGCCACATGTGAGAGCTTGTCCTACCAAGATTCCTGCAAAAACGGAGGAACCTGTGACCCCCAACTAGACGGATATATTTGCAACTGTGAAGGAACAGGCTACTCTGGAGAACGCTGCACTAAAGGTTTGTGAATATTTAAATTCAAGTCAAAGTTACACCACTACTCAGTATGTTTAATATTCATGTCCTGTGCAAATTTTTTATGTGCCTGTTTGATGTGTGGCGTTTTCGTTGTGCTGTGTAAAATTTTTAACCGATTGGTTTCGGTCACGTTTTGAGTTCTGCATTCTTATCTTTGAAGTCTGATCTTTCCCATGCAATAATCGGTGGATAGAAAAGGCATCTTTTTGACACTGTGTGGGAGTAGAAACGGTTATTATGTTTGTCGGCAGCGGTATTGAATTGGTACATGCATAGTTCTACAGATAACAGTAATATTTAGGCACAAACTCACGGAAAGCATTTGGATGAATTATTTTCTTTCGTGAATTCTGAAAGACGCCTGAACGAGTATAGCAAATATTGTATCAAGTAAATGCATGCGCGTGTGGGTTATGTATTCAGTAAAGCCATCCCAACCTTCTACTTCTGCATCATTACCTTTTTAAAAGTTCTGTCAGCCCATCTGATGTTTCCGGGAAAGTGGTATGTGAGTGATGTGACAAATGGGAAACGTTTGCGTCCGCGCCATGGGAATAGTAACATTGTTATCATGACAAATAGACCTCACCTCGGCCCTCCGCTCCGTTCGGCATTCAATGGTCGTTTATCAATTTGGAAGCGATTTATGGACAAATATAGGCTGGAAATAGAGGTAAATCGCGATAATTCATTGTCTGATGGTCCATGGATCACCCGTGGTATCGGTATTTAGAAGTAAGTTTTACATATACAGTCGAGTCGCATAACTGTGTATTGGGATCCATATCACTGTGTCATTGCGGGAGAAAACCTATGTGTTGAACGCTAAGCTTTGTACAGAATATCGAGTCACGAGTCATTTGACCGTGACTGTGTAACGTCTAACAATTTCTCTGGTTTAAGAGCTCATTGTTTCTCCTTCTTCTCTGATAAACACACATTACACGCAACACACGGGAAGAAACTTCAAAGGGTGCCTCAACTTTGCCGCTCATCATGATCATCACAGTGTCTCTCACTGGAGCAGGTAGTTTCTCTTGCACAGTCCTATGATCGTGCATTGTGTTTTTGTCTACTTTGCAAGTTTGTCATTCTAGCATTTTGTAGTACTGGCCGCTTACTTTTCGCATGTACACACTTCGTCCACCACAAAACAGTTGATAACTAGAGAGAGAGAGAGCAATCACGCTCACCTTCTTCTCCTTAAACCCGTGGAATTAGAAAGTTTAGAGGTAACATCAAACAAGATTAGCGACTCTCAGGCCAGTTGAGATCAGTTTGGTTCTTCCGCTCTTGATACGGTTTGGAGGGCCACGTGATCTAAATCAGAGCTTTCTATTGACTGTCAGCAATATTTGTAGTGCTTATTATTTGATTTGGAGCCGAAAGTTGGTGGAGTTTGATTACTGGTGTTAGCACAGACTGCTCCCTTCGTGAGTGAGAGGGTTGAGAGAGAGGGCGAGTGAGGTATCATGAGCTAACATTTGGCGTTGTAACTTCCCCATATTATGTGGCTCCTTTCTCTGGGGGCTATGTCTCGGTATGATTTTAGGAGGTCCTCTAACTGATAACGTTACTGGTAACAGTTGTTACGGGTCCTTTGTCAATTTTACAGGACCGAGGTAATAAACCGGCTAAAAAGTTAATGTGGTTTCAAAGAGCAGGGATTTCTTTTTATTTCACAATTTTTTCTATTTCTTTTAGCTCACTCATGCGTGTTGATTAATTTCGAAATAAGTGGGCTGGAAATTAAGAACGTACGAAAACCTAAGAAATTCCTTACTTTCAACCAACGTTGGTGTCAGAAAGCGTCCTGCATGAATGAATAAATGATAAAAGTTAAGTTCCGAAAAGATTTAAAATCTCGATTATGGGCTCCAAACGTCCCCGAAATTGCATGCTACATTTATTTAGATTTCCTTTAATGTACGAAGGTAATAGGCCTGTAGACCCTTCGACAGCAGAGCAGAAATCCATTAGGGATTCAACTGATGGGAATATAGTACTCAAGTCACACTTTCCAAGGAATGAATGTATTTATGCTGTATTTGGTTATATCAACGAGCTGGTGTGGTGTTTAGTAATCACGAAAGTTGTCGTATCTCGTATTACACCGTTTCAAAATTTTTACTGGACATAACATGCTAGCCGCTAGGCAGGCACACGCTGCATTGCATTATACTTTTATCACCTATAATGCTTGTCGGCACATAATATATATTTTATATTATCAAAACGTCTGCATCTTCCAAACACAACGTAGCACGACGAATCTAATGATACTCAGGGTAAATATTCAATGTACCGTCGTACTTTCGGGGCAATCATTTTATTAACATTCCTACTGGTATTAACAACTCGTACACTTAAACAGACTGTTCTAGACAATAGTGTAACAATGTAGATCTAGATTCAGTTGTAAAATTTAAGTATTCTAATTCAAATTACAATAATCAAGATAAAATCCATCCCTTCCACTACAGCATGCAGCGCTACCCCAACCTCGCACTCTCACCTCGCACTCTGAGCTGTTTAAATCTTAATAGCTGTCAGCTGAGTACTCTCCAGAGATTACCCGGGAGTTGGGCCAGCAGGTCTCATGTCACGTGATATTCCTAGTCACGTGACACTGGTCCTCTTCTCCTGTCATCAGCTCCTACCTTCATCTTTGTGTAACGACCTTTCTCTCTGGGCATAGGTGTTTCAAAATTTGTGATAAAACTTTACATCCTTGCGTAAACATGTGAATTTTTGTACCCGAATTGCCATCTGTTAGCTACTTTACTTGGAGGTTTCCATCTGAATAAAGGAAATATAAGGCAAGTTCAAAATTCCGCAATAGCCTGGATTTCACGTAGGAATGACAGCCGTGCTAAGTGGCAATTCATTTTAAACAGCTGTTTAACGTGCATACAACCACGTCTAATTACATTTATCAGAAAATTCGATAAGAAAAGGTCTTTAAAAAAAACTTCAAACCTTGACAATTTGATTTGCAATGTTTTGTTCTGCCACGGAGTAACTTTAAAACCCAATACCCTCACCCCTGGCTAAGTAACTACTAGCCCCCCTCACGTGTATTCCCTTTACTGGACTACAGGTGCAGAACTCTAGATCGTGTACAAAAGTGTCGGATGTAACTTCCGGAGTTAATATCGATCTGATAGCCCAGGTCATTACTATAATAGGTTCTGAATAATCCTGAATATTATCTAAAATTTGGTCCGTCTTGGAGGGTTAACTTTGACGTGCCGCTATTTCTACTTCCAGGACTGCTCACTGTCACATAACAAGGAGTGTGGATGTCTGGATCTGTGTAACGTTTTCTGTTTTTGTCGGTACTCTTATCTGGAACAAGTTCTTGAGATTTGGAATCTGGTGAAATGGTTAAAATTATCTTCATATTTTATCGTTATTTACCGAGAGCTAGAGCAGATATTCAAATACTGAGCGAGCTTTATGTCACAAAATTCACTGTATATTATTACAGGTACAGCTTATTCGCCATTCTACCCTGTACTTGTACCTAGCCTGGTCATGGGCCGTTTCCATTAGTGATGAGATATACTTGAAGTATTTGAACATCCTCGAGCAATAAGTCACTCCATAACCTCAACTTTTAAGATTATTGTGCATTATTTGCCAAGGGGAAGTACGCAAAATATGTCCCATCGTTTACAAGCCGCAAAGTACACTGTAAACAGGTAAATAAAAGCAAAAAACCAAGGTCGGGTTAGGATTTTAAGTAGACTATGTCTGTACTACAAGTCTGTTGATGAAACATTTTTTAAAACTTTTAAGTTCAGTATAGCTAGCGTACCATTAACCTTGTTACCTGGGCTGGCTGATGTTGTGCGGCTAATTAATTACGTAATTACTGACTAATGACAAATCAGCCAATTAGTCGGGGGCACCGTTTGTAAAGAACTTGTGGTGGTGCAGGGAGGCGTTGTGCACCGTAATCAATCAACATTAATACAAGTATTGTCTGGAAGTTGGTAAAACTCCAATCTTACGGTTTAGCTTCTCCGATCTTTCCATTAGCGCCTCCGAGCTAAATTGACCGCATAGAAAATGATTTTAACTCGGAGGACAGGCTTTGAACAAGTTCTGTGTTTGGCCAGACCTACTTTACCTACTTAAAACACTAAACGGGCCGCTGATCCACCCCGAGCTTGTCGGATAGACCTTTACCCTCCCTCACATAGCTCCCATCTCGGGCTCTTATTGGTTCTTATCATTTTGTTACTATTGACCGCCTTCTCCCAGTAGCCTGCGCGTCTTTGGTCCGCCTCAAAGCAAACCCAGAGAACAATCCAATAAAGGATGAGTGATGACTTAATGACAAAGTCAAAGTGAGGGTTCCAACACAGAACCGGGTCTATAATTACACGAGATTTTGTTCTCTGTAGTTCCCTCCCTCCTCAGAGTCCACAAGACTTGCCGATAGCAGTGGGAGTATTGATAGCTCTCATTAACTTGCGGGATCTCTGTAAGTTCCAGAAAGTTTCTCTGAGCTACAAATGTGGGAGTATCCCGGCAAGATGTCGTCCAGGCAGGCTGGACTGGAGCCACTAGAACGAGAGACATTGTGTATCAGTAACGATGTACACATGTTACAGAGAGAAGAGAGAGTGTATCATGTACACATCTCATCACGCGGCCCCCTCCTCTGTGTAGGGCAGGACGAGAGAATTTGCTTTGATCCAGCCGAACAAAGAACTTGCATACTTTGTAGGAGGAGGAGGACACTGTCGGACCTCGTTGTTGCTTATCGCTCATTACATGAATTATAGAGTTGGACATGATCAATGTGATACACATAAAAACTCGACTTGATTGCTCATGCGCTCTTTCATCGTGATCGTGTATCGTCAAGTTTAGCCGCTACTAGAGCGATACTCCGAAATAAAGTGCTAGCAGTGGTAAGAAGAAAGGGAGAACTAGCGGTCTTCTTGTGTGGAACTCCCACGGACTCTTGGAGTGTCTTAACAGATTCCCACACTTTTAGAAAGTGACCGTTTAGTTCAGTTCAAACACAAGGAAATTATTTGCACCAGATCCAGCTGTCGAGTAAGGTGTTATTCGCTGACATTCTGATAGTTTTACCCGTATTTAGCAAATCTCGTTTGTCTAGTGCTGGGATAACACCAAGTAAGATGTACAAACGGGGAGAATATTTCTCTAAGATGTATGTATATGTAAGCGAGCAGTGATTTTACATTTAATCATCCAAGACTCGGCATCCTCAAAAGGCGCTGATCCACAAGAGAAACGCTTCAGTGCATTTACACCCTTTACTCCGCCATGCATAATGCGGCCGTCCTGTTGAAAGGTGATGTTCGACCTACTTGGACATTTCAACTTTAAACATGGAATACTTTCCTACTTCGGCGTGAATTTTAAAACGGCTCACAAGGCCGGTCACAGTTATATAAAAGTTTAAATTCCCCTGGAAACTGAGTAAATGGTTCATTAAATTTTGAAATATTGTATGGATTCTCGACGTGAAAATTTGGTGACGTCCCGGGGCCATTGGTTAGAATTCAAAGTTTACCGACAGCTAACACCTATGTAAGTTAAGGAGGTTTGCAAATTGTTTCTGATAGCCGACTTTGGGAATTTACGGTTTTCAAGGGCTGTCCCAACCGCCGAGGTGTAAATTAATATCTCGCCCTAAGATCAAAGTACTGGGAGTGAGCGAGCATGATACAGAAACTCGCACTTGAACTTTGACATAATCCCATATCAGATCTTGTGTCTAGCTGTTTAAAGTAAAAAGTTAGAGTTGACGCTGAAAATAATGAGATTCGGTTGGACTCCAAAATACATCACCGACCTCAGTTTACCGGTGATTAAGGGGGCGGAACTGCTGTATTAGATCCTTTGTGACGTTAACAGAAGCTTCATGAGTATTCCCACACACACACATACACACTGATACACAAAGTGATACTACATTAGATAATGTGTCGGTAGTTTTGTGGTGGCGGTATCTCCTTTTAGTGAGCTGAAGTTGAGACACATGAAAGGGAGATCGGCAGTCTGGTTCTGGTGATGACACCACGTCAACTCTTGTTAGCGCGCGTTATCGAGAGTTGACGCGCATCTCCCCTCCCAGCTCCCTCCTTTTCCTGATGTGAACTACATTTGAAGTGAAGAAGTTAAACAGATGACATGTATAGTGGGCAGCTAATGGAGTTTTATTGGTATGGTGACAGGGTTGGAGAGGTCCGACAATCTGCAGGCAATTGGTGTAATTTGCTGAGTGCTCAACTCTGACAATACAACAACAAACAATTACAGTAGTTTACCTAGCATGACACTAACACACCTACAATTACAGCAATTTGTTCGACTTACACACACACGATTGGAGCACAAAATTACATAACATTACTGGAGTCTCCATCATCCGATACAATACGTGAAATGTAGGAATATGAGGACAATGATCTAGTTAGAAGGTATTTATTCATTGCAATACGTATGCGAAATGTTTAGATAGTACTGAGCAGTAAAAAGTAAGATTTCTGAAGTGAAACAATCTCGTGGCTAGATTAATTTGCCGGATTAATCTCGTAAAGTTAACGTCAGATAAAGTTTTTATCGCGATAAAGGGGATAAGTAGTTTTCTTAGTCCTACTCCTAAACACATTTATATTAGGCAGTCTAATTTGAAGCAGCTGTCACCTGTAATTTTTGTAAATCGAGTCAATCAGGGACTGATTTAATCCGAATTTATTGAACTGTAATAAGTATCATGCCTCATACGAATAAACTAATAACATTAAGTTAACTCTGCCGAAGAAAGTCGGTTTTAACCATCGTAAAAATGCAGTGAAGGCTAAGCCCGTCTGGTGGACGGACAGACCTATAATTTCTTCCGGCGAGTTTTGACCTCCCCTTCATCCTCTAAGGCGACATGTGGGACTTGAGGGCAGGCTCGTGTAACTGGCAAGTCTAGGACTGGTCTAAGTTTTACACGCAAGAAGAGAGTGATCTGTGCGTGGCGAGGGAGAACTTATTTATAGCGCACTTTTTCCAATAATTTTGTAAATAATTCTCACCCTTCAAACTTGTATGGGATTAAATTAACAGATTGACGCACATGCACCCATACACCACAGCTGCACGTGATAATTTCCTCCATTAAAAGTCCTATTTTACAACATTTAATTGATTGAGCAGCCCTGGTAGGACATATTCAGTTATTAAAACTATCAACTACAAGTGTTTCCAGCTATTCTTCCGCTAAGTTCGCAGTTAAATTCGCTGCAATACTCACCTACAGTTAACCCGAATCCGATTAAGTAAGTCAGAAGTGATACAGGAATACGGTAAACCTATAAAGTTCTGTTAAACCGATATAACTTTTAAACCTCCCATTTGATTCTCCTGCTAACCAGCTTCTCAAAGAGATGGGTCAAACACTTAACAGTTACTCAGGAGCAAAGTTAGAAAGTCTGGCCAGGGCGTTCCCAGAAATCTACACCTCCCCACTACTACTTAGTGTCATTGTTAGAGCCTCATGTTTCCTGGACACGTCTGTAGAACGTAGCGGAACTGCAGCGCCCACTGACACATTTTAGTCGGTTTGGCGGTCTCTTGTCCTCTCGGTTTAGCGGTTTCTTATGTCCTCAAGGTTTGGCGGTCTTATGTGCTTATAATGGTTTGTTACATGTTTAGATAAGTTTAGAAGTGTACACTGCACAGTTGGTTAGAGGGTCGTCATTCAGTCTGAAATCCTTAATAAAACAAATATTATGATGAATCTCAATCTGCGGAATTGAGTGAATTGTGCGATATTTCAAGAAGTTGTGGATATTTGTCAAAAATATAGGTATGTAAATTTAACATGTCCAGTTACAGCTCGCTAGTAGGTAGTGTGTCTGACAGTCGAGACCTCTAAAACCAGCCCAAGTACCACCTTCTCTTGGAGTCAGAGCCGTACAAATCAGATTACATTGCGGATGTTACAATTTGACAGGTCTGCTGTGTAGTCCCCTCCCAGGGTACCTGACACACGGGAAAACACCGCCAACATTCCTACATTCCAGAGTGTACTGCTAACTTCTGTACCTCTCCGTTCAAATAGGAGGCCCCTGCTAGTCTACTGAGACACTGAGTTTAGATTTCTCAAATAATTGTCACGACAGACACCTTTCTTCTAAATTCCCCATAGTTCGGATTCTTTATCAATAGCATCAGTACTTTTTCCAGATTTTCCCAGCACACTATCGAGTACTAGTAGAGTGCAAGGTATCGGAAGTGTGAGTATTCTTGTTATACAAAACTATTGAGACTTGTCTCTTCGCTAAGTTCCCTTTTGTCGGGGAACCACAATCTCTCAAATTTCTCCAGCCCGACAATTAAAACTGCGATCCTGTATTCACTACCTCCGCCATCATTCCAAATGTTTTGTCTACCGGACCCCGTAAACACGAAAGACAAACACATTGCTACTCGGAAGCTAAGTTTGATCCAGTTTGTGGTCAGTTGGTGAATGATTTGGAAGTTGTTCTCCCGACCAGGACGTTGGCAGGAGGCCAGAAATACGGCAGATTTCACCGGAGGTACTAAACGTGGTGAGCTTATCAGGGAGCAGGCAGCATGTAGTTAACGAGGAGACGAGCTGGGTTCTGACCACTGAGTACCCTCAAGTTTGTCAGGTTTAAAACATCCCTCTCTCCTGGGTAGAAGTCCCTTATCCTTCTCCTACTTTCTAGTCTCTTGTTCCCCCTTCTCCCACTTTCTAGTCTCTTTGTTCCCTCCTTTCTCTCCCTTTTTTTGAGTGATCCTAACCGGATCGGTACTAAGACCCTAAAATAAACATACAATATAAGATACATAAAATCATATCATAAAGTCCTAGCCGGTCTCCGAAAACTTAACAGCTTTGTATGTAGACAATACTAGAACATAAAGTAAAAATATGAGTCTATCTGCTGCATCTCACCAAATTCAGACTCTGTCTAGTATCGAAAAAAAATACTTGCATGTCACACACCCAGAAGAAATTTCACTGCCAAAGGTAAAAGTTACACACGAGACAGTTCACAACAATAAGTGTCCAATGTACATATAAAACAGTCACTATTTCTTATCAGTACATTTTATTTTATCGTCCATTATAAAGTAATGCTCCCTTATAAAGTAATGCAACTTTTATCGGTCGTGTTCTGTCCGATTTCCACTCTTCAATCCTAGTGCAGTGTTGTACATCGACATTCTCGCACCCAAGTTGATCAAAGATTGCAATAAACGTATCTGTAGTCTTGTCTATCTTACAACTGTAGTCCCATTCTGATTCGTTGTCGTCCTGCGCTCCATAGATTACAAATTTTTTGATCGGTCCTCCTCTTCGTTGTCTGCCTGAACGGCCTTCTTTACAGACTTGGCTGTGAGCTGTCGTGTCTGTTTGTCGCTCTTTTTCACAACTTCCGCCAAACTTTTCATTTCATTCTGTACTGTGTCCTTAACTGATGCGAGATCCTCTTGTTGACGGATTAATAGCTGGTTCTAGGTGTCCATAACTTTGGTTTTCATCTCATCGACTGAGCTAGCAGCTGCTTTGCACAAGTCTAGACTATTGTCAAACAGTTAAACTAAGTTCTCGAGAAAATCGACGAGAGGACCCTTGTTCAGCTTGTTCAAAGCACTCTTCAAGTCAGCAACGGAAGAAACGTTGACTGCCTTCATAAGCCTGACCATTTCAGATTTCATTTTCTTTTCTGTTGTGTGTAGCGATTCCACAGAGAAATCCATTTGTGAAATCCCTCTCTCTCATTCTCTCTCTCAACACTTGGAGTCTGTTGGGTCTACTTTATTGGTGGAATCATCTCGTTCCACCCCGAACTTAAAAACGATAACAACCCTGATAAATGTTGTACCTTTCCAGCGTGTGTCTCCACAACCGACGTTGTTAATATGAGGCTGGTAAACAGACTGGTGTTATCTGAAATGAAATTTAAATCTAATCTCCAGACTTTCTAAGGGAGAGGAAGTGGGAGGGTTGTGGAGCGTGACTGAGGACAGAGGAGCAAACTAGTAGAACTGTTCTTGGAGCGTGACTGGGCAGGGAAGTGGAACTGTATTGAACACTCTGTCTCTGCTGTGGAGCGTGACTCAGGTTTGAGACAGTGTTTCACTGCATGGCACAGAACCCTCTCATCCGTGAAAATTATCCAGTGCAGATTGGAATTTAATGAGCTGGAGAATGTTACATTATCACATCACAGAATGTATCATTTGTGGTACTATTCTAGGAACCTTACAATACACTGCATATCAGTAAACAGCGTGTAAGTTTCATGTTAAAGGTGATGGTGACGTGACAATGTAACGCCGTTCCAGAAAAGAGAGTGTGACCTCACATATTTGACGCCGATATTAGCTTACACGAGGACTGAACAGCACTCTAACTCTAGTGTATAGTTCCATCTCCAATTAGGTGAAAGTTTGATATTAGATGATCGTTCGTGTGTCTGTGACGCAAAGTTATAATATGTAGATACGAATTAGAAGCTCTCTGTGTCTCGTACATGTAAGTAGTTTGTGATAGGAAAGAAGGAGGGGGAGTTTCTTGCGTTCTGATCAGGTTAATGTCTTCTGTCTACTCCTGTTTGAGGATCAGTCACGTGATATAAAGTCACGTGGTTATTATAAACTTCGTCACACAAACATCACCGGAAATTTGATGGAGATTTCTTGGTGAAACGTCAGTGTTTTGTGATCGGGGGATTTGGGAAAACTGAGATATAGGAAACGGGAAACCTTGTAGAGTTGAAAGATCAAAGACAGTTCTGCCTTTGTTGCGGGGTTATCAGGGATCATACGTCTGTACAAAGTTGAGACTGGAGTTTGTTCAGACAGACTAAAGATAAGAAAAGTTGCTTGTATTTCTTACTTCACCGCCAATCTCCTTCCACATCAAATAACCGTGTTTTGACACGGTAGCCGGCACTCTAATTAGACTTAATCAGCGTTTCAATTACTAGTTAATTACGAGCTAATTACCTATAACCACGGCAGAGAAACACACCTTGTCCAAATCTCAAGCTGGCAGGGAGATTTGTTGTTCCCTGAGAAAAGTCTCTGATTGGATGTGAAATGTGGAGGAAGTGTTTTGATTGGGTGAAATCATGTAGTTTGGTAAACAGTCAACTTTAACTGGGGTAAATCAGCTTTTCGATAGCGTGGGAATCCAGAAAGTTTGAGAATGGTTCTAGTTATGCGTCTCATGCTAATGTACAGACGAGATACTCTTAACTCTTCCACCGTGTTCTACCCGCATATTTGTATTTTGTACCAAATTCTATAGACAATAACATTCAGCACCTCCTACTCGGGGCGATGACACGATGATTTACAGAACATAAAATTTTTGCTTATAACGGCAATAACGATTCAATGAGATGATGTAAGCATGCCTCAAGTTTAAACATCCAATACAAGGCAAATCTGCATCCTCATGACTATTGATGTTACTCGCAAGCTCTACATTGTTTAGAATAGCAACGGACAATCACACGAACATAATATACTTGATTTATTTCCGTAACCCAAATAGTCCTATTGGTGGAGCCCCGATGTAATCGTAATAGAATTAATCTAAATAATCCAGCATCACATTGGGTAATAAGGAAAACGTGAAAAGAATATTAAATTGACAAATAGTGGAGGTAACGAAGTAACGATCTTATGTAACAACATATCTACTTTAATGTGTGTCTGGAAATATTACGTCCTGAAAGAATTCTGCTGTGTAGATTTGTGTGTATTGTGCTGCAGTGTGGCAATATCATGAATTTGTTCATTGTAACATACATGCGCGATTTGAATAGAACAGACTCGATTTCTGACCTAGATCTATAACTTCAATTCATTTCAAAGGTGACATTTTTAAAAGAAGTGACTTATTTATAAATGAACTCTAGGCTTGCCAGCTACAGTGTTATCCTTGGTATCTTCTCTATTACTAAGTTTTCTGTAGTTTTACATTGACGTTCTAAAAAGCTGTTTTTCTTAAGTCCCAAGTTGAAAAAAGCCTAGCTGATCTAGCTCTTCCGTAATGGACTGGTCAAGATAAAACTCTATTGTGCTTGAGCAGTAACAGTGACATATTTGCTGCTTCTAATGGCTACCCTCGGGCGATGGAATGAAATGCAACTATTGTTGCCCGATAATAGGTTCACTTAACCATTAAACTCTAAACATTAAACCCCCGAGCCAAACCGATCAAATCTAGTCTGGCCTTGAGTTCGTGTCACTGTCCCAGCTTTCCACTTGGACATCCCTGGCCAGGATGAAAACTACTAAACCTGGTCTGCACTACAATCCCACGTGACGGCGTTTCTCGCACGTGATTGGCTGGAGGAGACCACGTGATAATCCATCCTGGCCCCTGATTGGAGGATCCCCGAAGTGAGCTCGCTAGTTGGAGTGTACCGAGACCGACAAATGGGCAGGCTCATTAGGCTGATTACCTGAGTTTAATATCCAAATTGCTACTTGACAACTCACTGTCATCCCTGCGTGCTATCTTCACTCCCCCCGGCTCCAGCTCCTCTCCATTCCACCTGCTAAAAACTTCTTTCTGAGTAGTTTCCAAATTGAAAGCCAGGCGCTCTCTAACATGTCACATTGGTGTCCAGCTTTTCAGTCAGCAGAGAACTTGACAAATAGAATTAGAGGGTAAGTACAGCCACAACGGTAGAGAGGAATAGTCGCTCTACAACCTTAATTAGTGGAATGACTTTCTGGGCTATATTGGGCTATTGAATACTCCCCCAAATAATCCCTACCACTCCTCCTTCACCTCTCAACACCCAACCAGTGAACACGGTTAATCACATTGAGTTTTTTCTCACGCGTATTTCATAGCTGTCCCATTAAAAGTGGGTACATAGAAAAAGGAAGATGTGGTCATGCAACCCTGCACTTAGTTAGAGTGGCGGGGTGGTACAGGGGGCACCTTATTTCTAGAAATAGTAACCCGTGTAAGGATTCCTGCCTCCTCCTCTCATTTCTTCCTTCTAGAGAATAAGATCCTGTGTTACTTTCAAAATGTCACTGTCTGTGGTGATTCTGGGATTTTCCAAATCGTTACCATGGTAACCGCCTTCCTGGATGATAACGGGGTTAAAATGTAGTCGTGAAATTCTTTTAACATTGAAACTTTGCACTGGTAAAAGAGGAATGTTGAAATTGCTGTGAAATGGAGTATTTTGCATTGTGGACATAAATCAATGAATGGCTTCTTTTCATCTGCGATTTACAAAAAAGACAAAAAATTGTCATGAACGCGATTAAAGAGAAAGTTAGATCGTATTTTAGGACGATTTCAGAAATTCTAATCGCTCGAACATTCGCCTCCCTATTGTACAAGTACTAAGCCACCAAATTGACTAGATAATTTGCCTGTTATTACTCAGGTACATTGAATTTAAAATCCAGATCAATGTCATTGACTGCAATCAGATATCTCTTCAATTTCAAGACCTGATCATCCATTTAATGAGCTTGATTAGCGATACTTGTGGAGGTCATTTCTCTGATATCAGTCAAATCGCTGATTTCCTTTGCATTAACGTTTATCATTTCCAACATAAGCTTACACAAAACACGTGATGACATATTTCTGGGCTATCCAGGATTATTCTACCCAAGCTCTGGAGCCATCCTCATTGAGCAGAGCTGCCCTTTGTCTAGCCAATAAATTGCTACTTGTAACCGAACTTTCTACAATAGAAGGTAGCTAGACTCAGGTAATTGGAGCACAAAGCCTACCAGCTTACATCGGTACTCAGTACGGTAATTTGGAGCTAATTATGGGAGGGGGTTCCTCACTCTTCCAATCATGTGTGCCCAATACTTGTATACATACTATACATTATACAGGGCCATTAGATACCGGTACATAGTAACCGCAATGTATACAATCACTATGTACACTGTACACTGTACACTGTACAGCTCCACGTTTTAGGCAAGTAGTTCTTCTACTTATATACTTATATAAGATGTGTTGTTGGTTATTCTGGAGTCAACAGCGTCTTGTTTTAAAAGCACAACCAAGTACTTAACCTAAATTTGTTATCGTTCTCCATGGCGCCTGTCTTCCCCGGATGTTTGATAAACCTAAACCGAGTCTAGGATGAATTGACTAATGGTGGTTTAAATTCCTCCGCTCCACGCGCGAGCGAGGCCAGTTGTCGTGATATCAGTAGCTGTTAATAGCAACAAAGAAGACGTCTGTGTACTGGAGAGGTACAAGAAGCGTGCTACCTGTGGCTGACACTTCAGTGAGATGTGTGCCAGACTCAGCCTCCCTCACCAAGTCTAGCCGCTCTCCTCCCGTCCTCTTTTAGTCTGTTAGATATGACCCTGGTCTAAAACAGAGTTTTGGTTGGGATCTTCTAGGGTTTCTCTTCATTGGAAGTACCGGTACTGTTCTTTCATACTGGCTGATTTCACCCCTTATCTGTCTGTACTAAATTCCATTGTACATTCTATTGTAGCCCTCTCCCTAACACATTGCCATGAGGGTAATTTGGACAATTCTGCTGTCAAAACGACAAACTAAAAGTCTAAACTGCACTAGAAGTCTACACTGCACACTGGAACTCTACACTGAACTACAAGGTGTAAAACTGACAGGAAAACTGTCCTCAGCTCACTTGTCCGCGACACTGCCTCCTACTTAAACTGAACGATTTACTGCACTCTACCTGGCGACACTGCCTCCTACTTAAACTGAACGATTTACTACACTCTACCTGGCGAAGAAGTTCAGTAAGAACTGAGTTTGTAGTTGGAGAGGCTAAGTGATAACCTATACTTATACTGTCTTTGCTGGTTTAAAGTCTCCAATCCTGGGGAACATTGTTTATTAACGTGTTGATAAAGGTGGATGTTTTACGTCAATGGATGTTACAAATGGGTTTGTTTTAAAGTCAGATCGGTGTTTGGTGCGGTTAGAAGGTTTACTGTAGAAAAGTACATGTTTGTTATTTACTCGAGTGTGGTTTACCATTGTTTGACACACAACACACAGCCCACACAGTAGCAACACCCAGCCACAAGAATGTGTGTGAGGGATACAGAACATACCAAGAAGCAGGGTGTGTCTGTCTGCATTACAAACACAATACAAACCACTTCACCTCCCGTTCCAACAATATATCTGTAATTTTTACTCGGCTAAACGTGAGTAACTGGCGTTTAATTGACGGTTGTAAATTGTGGAGAATATTCCGAGGTGCTGGTTTGATATAATTCTCGGTTCTACCTCCTAATAGAATATAGATGTGTCATGTACATGGGTCGGTGTTGTAGTGGTATCTACTCCGACTTTCTATGCAGGAGATCGGGGGTTCGATTCCCAGATCCGCCAATCCTAGAGAAGGGCGCTAAGGGTGTTTGAATATCCGAAAAACAGTGATTAAGGGTTAACTGAAAAGGCGTTAAAAGATCTAGAATCTCTAGGAACCCTTCAGCATAACTGTAAAAGCCTGGGTACAGGTGTAACAAATACAAATACACCCTCCCTTTCCACCCCCTCCACGCCCCCCTCCCCTCATGTCAAACATTCGAACTTCCAATAATCCACTTCTTCCATTCCCTCTCACTCCGAAAAACGTCAATAAACTCAGTGAACTTCAGACGAAGTAGGTAAATTAGAGAATGGCGATCTGTGTTATCAGTGAGAACGACCCCCGTTATCCCTGCTCTTTGACAAAGGCAGGGTTCCTGGAAACTGGTCGTGATGTAACTGAACACATCTCCAATTGCAGGGTCTTAACTGTAAGGTTCGGTTAACGTGGTGTCCTGCTGTTACGTAACACTCCTATGAAGAACCCGTGAAGTTACCAACAATTAACCGTTAATTAAATGTCCTGTTCCGAGTGTATAAAGTGTACGGGGGAGCGGGCACCATCGCTCAAAGAGACATGGATTATAATAAGAATCCAGCCAACAGATAAACACACTAACAGACGTGTTAACGATCATGGACGTACACAAAAACAGACATACTCACAAACAGACATACACACAAACAGACATACACACAAACAGACATACACTCACCCAATACACACTTTGTTAGACATTTTGAATTTCCGCTCTATGCCCGGGAATACACTCACACACTCAGACCACAATACTACTTCCTTGACCGTTCTGTCAGCTGATTGGTTAACAGGGCCCACGTGGGCCGGTTTTCTTCCTCCTGATTGGCGGAGAAAAGTCACGTGACTTGGTACTGTCTGCTGATTGGAGGAGACTCCCCACGTGTTTTTCCGTGTCAGTGTGATGTTCAGTAGACAGTGTCCCAAGGCCGGGGACTGGGTCGCTTGTTCTGGACTGATTGGAGCCTCTGACAAGTCTTCGTTAGGAAACTCCGGCCACAACCCTCAGACATAGTGTTGTATTTATTAGCAACAACTCTCAGACATAGTGTTGTATTTATTAGCAACAACACTCAGACATAGTGTTGTATTTATTAGCAACAACCCTCAGACATAGTGTTGTATTTATTAGCAACAACTCTCAGATAGAGTGTTGTATTTATTAGCAACAACCCTCAGACAGAACAACTTTAGTTTTTTCGTAAAACTAATCAATTAATTTCTCAAATCCTTTCGCCATCGAACTTCTACTCTTTGTTTGTACAATCTTTTCAACTGCGACATGTTATCCTATGTGATAGCGCAGAAAATGTTCCATAGTTAGCTGTCAATATCCAGGAGAATAAATACGGATAAATCGTCCTTTACTTTAGACACAGAACACAGTGAAACTTATTACAAGAAGCCGATATACACGTCACTGCACTAATCCCAGATACCCTGGACCATTGTTATGTTCCTCATAATTACACGTTTTCAAGTCGCGTGTGATCCCTTCCGACAGCGGCAATCGAACTAACCAGGAATTTCTCTAAGTGCGAAGTTACAACTTCTACTACAACAGCTAATGAACTTTCCGGAATTTAAATCACGCTCACAAAATGAAAATCAAATTTCAGTCAGCCCCCGATAGGTATATATATCAATCAATAGGCTGACATATTAAAATTCGGTACTGAAACTCAAACAAGTCCTATATCCGAGATTGTTCGGTCATTCCCCTTCCCCCCAAACATGAGGAAGATCGCACCCCCAAATTGGATTGTATAACTTAGGACCTGACCGGACCTTACCGTGTACAGGTGTATTTGGAGTTCTGATCTCAGATTCGGACTATTCGGTTACTGCACATAACGGGGATCATTGGTATAAGTTCTCTGCAAAGCTTAACTTGGATCATACAAAACACACAGAAAACAATTACTGTGGGCCGTGTAATGTGTGTGGAAGGTTGTCATTTATACCTCCTCTAATATCTTGATATCGAATCTTTGAATGTGGACATATATATCTCTGTATCTTTTAATACATGTCAATGACACATTATCTTTGAAAGTCGAGTTTGTCAGTAATGAAAGAAAGCAGACTCAAGGTCACAATCTAGACTAAACTTTCTGTTTGCTTTGTTGTGGTCTGCTGCGGCTACGTCAAACGGGGCCGCCTAAAAAATATATGACATGTAATATGCGGAAATGCGAGGAACTAACTGTCCTTAAAGATGGGTTTAGTTTGTGTCCGTGCGATAAGTGTGCAGCAGAAGCGCCAATTGGTTTACACGGTGCTCTGCTATATTTTCCCAGCGTTAAGAGGCAACTCGATAGGCAGAGAGAAGACCCTTCTCAGATGACTTAACGTCCACCTGGTGCATCGAGTTTTAGGGACGCTCAAATTTTCGTGCTGGATGGAAACCGCGCACAAATTTGTTTGGAATAACTTTTCCAGCACTGTTGCTGCGCGTCTTTTTTTCAAAATCCCTAGCTCAGCATGTCGATCGTTGCGCGCGTCCTATCTAACCAATATCACACTCAGATGCGTTTGAGTCTTAATATTTTCACGTGTCACACTGAAAATTGCAATCCCTGGTTATTTGAGTAAATTGATGTGTCCCCATATAGGACTGCATTCAGAATTGTCGATTGATCAATGTTAAGAAATAAGAGTACAATTAGACAGTCACAACAAGCGTATGATATGACTGTCGACTGCATGTTTTAACCTTAACATTTTTACGGTTCAATTAAAATCTCCGTTTTTGCACGACAAATCGTACAGCTCATGGACATCGTGAGTAAGTCAATAAATCAAGATCAATTACTGAATTCTCTTCTCCTTAGCTAGAATAGGCGACATTCCAATGCGTGTCTTGAATGGCGACTCAAAACAATCCTATTCACTACCGCAACTCTTAACAAGCAATGTTCCCTTGACCATGCTTAACAGACTGCTCTATTCGACAAGATCCTGCGGCTTCGAAATTAAAATGTCAATGTTTACGTGGAAATACAGGCTGTAAGTTATTGAATTCCCCACTGGGTACCTCCTAGTGACTCGAGAGCATGCAATCAGCTACCACGTGATACTCAATAGCCAATCAGCTGGGCTTGGTTCTCTGATTAAACACAGTGGATCAAGTCCTCCAGATCGAAGTAGCTGGCTAGGGTCTTGTCGCATGTTATTTGGGTGTTGGTTGGATGGATCTAATCATTACTTCTTAGATTTTAGTGCTGGGTGCAGCAAGCTGCTGAATATTTAAGTTAGCCTGTTCTCTATCAAGTGTTCTCAGTTCGCGCTCTTCATTCTAAAAAACCATTTATTTTTCGTTTGTTTCTTGAAATGGGTTACTTGTTCACTCTTCTACTTGTCCTAGCCTTCCCTGCAATCTCTTGCTACAGTGAGTAAAGCCGATTTGACACACTAATTTGTTTCTCCCAAAACAACCCAGAACAAACAACAATTCATCCGTCCTCCCGCCTACCATCTGTTATTGTACCGCGAGTAATTACGACCACGCTTTGTTAAAACTGACGTCCCTATTTCAATAACCGTTCTTAATATCTCCTCTCACCCCACTTCCCACGTGACTGATGCCTGTCTGGCTGGCAAAGCTAACCGGTCACGTGACCTTAAAACTACCTCTCTCGCTCAGACAATACCCTTGATAATATGTGCCTAGACAGAAATATATTCAGCTCTAACGGGGTAGCCAAAGTTCTGTCCTTGTCACTTCCTGTTGAAATAATTTGAGAGGGCGACGAAGGAGGGTAGCCCCACAGACATAGCCAGAAATTGGGCTCCTAGCGGGCCTTACTGGGCACCTTCCTAGTTGGGCGAGGACATCTTAATGAAAATGATGCCCGATATTTGCCTCATTATTTATTCGCATAATGAAGATTTGATTTGCTAACAAAAGTGTCACCCATCTTCCTTGTTCTGACTGAAGAAGTCCGGACTGGTGCCCCGAAATGCTCCTGGAACTGAGGAGCCTGGTTGTGAATATACTCGCATCGTGAGACAGACGGTCGTCTTATAACCGCCCCCACAACCAACCATATGACAGACGCAGCTCACTGTTTTGTCACGACTCCGTCGCAGTACAAAAACTTTAAAAATCCCTCCTCTCTTTCTCTTGCTCTTGACTGCCATGCGGTGCTTTTTGATCGTTTAACTGAATCTAGAGCTGGTGTATGCTGATGTATGATATTTCCCATGCTATCTTTTTCAACTTGCAAGGCTGGATCATCTATGATGCATAATGATTTATGTTATGTTACGTGGTCTGAGTTGCGATTTATCAGTCGTTCTTCGTTTCGACTGTAGCATGTTTTCAAAATTAGGACGGTCAACTGCCTTTGTGAGGTTTTAATTAGATGTGTTTGGGAATATTTGGTCTGAAATCATCCTGTTTTGATGGGGGTCTCGTGTCGATTGTTTTGATCTATTGATTTCAGGAGCTTAATGAAGTCATTTTTAAGAACGTTTAAATCTGGAAGCTCTTATTCCTAATTGAATTTGATCTTTGAATAATGTTTCGAATATTTTATCGCAGCTTCAGTTTTAAATTCCGTGGCATGGGAATCACCATTCTTATAACTTCACATCCTTTCAAACCGTACCGTGCAATAAAGTTCCTTCTTACTGGAGCCCTTCAAGCCACCTATAGTACAGATTGTCCCGCTGTGAGAGCTCGCTCTAAATAGCAATATCCACCAAATATAAGCTGTAATGGTTTGTTTTAAATGGTAGTTAGGTTCCAATCTGCTTGTCCCCCTGTCTCTCTTCCCTCTCCTTGACGACGGGCTGGAGACCTCTCAAAGAGCATGATGTCAGTGGGACCGTATGTGTAATGTAATGGTCCAGTAATTGCTCTCTTCGCAAGCTTGTGTCGCACGATTGGCTGCGAGCTAGCTAGCTCCCCACTAAGTATTTAGTATTCGTCACTGCCGTGTTTCATTTCCTCGCTCTGTCTCACATATCAAGTTGCACCTGTTCATTCCAGACCAGACCGAGCCCAGGACAGCGCTCTCTTTCTCTCTAAAACGCTGGGAACTCAATACATGTGATGCTCCTTTTAGTTTGGTTGTTGCTCGTTCATCTGGTAGTTTTAGCGGAGCTGAAGTTGGATGTGATCCACGAACACACCAACGATTCCAGCCATGACGAATGTGCCCGTAAGTATTGGACCGCGGGGGTAAACAGATTACATTCCCGAGTGTAACAATTGTTCCGGATCTGTAGTGCTGTGTTACGGGGAGTAACATCTGGTGGAGAATGTAACCACATGTCTCTCTCTCTCTGGTTAGACCTGCATTGTGTGGGAATTGTGGGAGATGAGTTAGCGACATTTCTCCTGGTCAACGTCCCTAAATGAAAATATAATATTTCAAAATTATAGAAACATGAGATGGGTACTCTTTGTGCTGGATAAGTGTATCAATGATAAGTCTTTGTACCTAAATTATGTCACGGTCCCAAAAAGTCGTGCTAAATTTAACAGTTAACATTTATGCTTCTCTTGAGCTCAGTTCAGAGGGCGTTTTTAATAAATTGATCCAAATCAACATGCACTTTGATACAACCTAATTAAATTACGAACTGCTTATAGAGATCGTCCTAAACCCCTAAACAACAGCTAGCTTCAAGGGGTATAGTCCTGTGATCCGGATATCCGCTCCATTACGCTAATTATTCAGTTTCCACTTCCCGCTCTGATTCTCCTGCATGAGCCGTGTTTTCAACTGGGGTCAAGTGGCACCCCACCTAATTACCTCCAGTTTAGCCGTCTTTAAATATGAACTGGAAGACTCAATAACTGGAACACTCTGCAAACCTTCTCTTTTAATGTCCTATTAGATCCTAGCCTCCGTTTACTCCGTTTAATCTCCGAGAGTATTTTCCAATTTTCGCCGTCTGCTCTTGTTTCGATTTTCTGTTTAAGGGGAGTTCTAAAAAGTGTCTGAAAATGAATTGGTCTGGTTACCGTTACATTCACTCTCTGTAAAGGGCCGCGGTCTCCGGTTTCTGCTGAAGTCGTAGGAATGACAAGAAATGGCTGTGTAACGATTGTGTGCCAGTCTTTGCCCTGGCGTCTCAGTCGGGGAGAACGTGTCATCATATAGCTGTCTGTTTCACACTGGTTTCAATCTTAATCAACCAGGTGAAACGTATATAGGTGTTGATGGGTTACGTCTTGTTAATTGTTCTGATTATTTGGTGGATATCTTTGATGGGAGTTGAACAAGCGTGCTCGTATCTCGATCACTTTGGTTGAATGTTTTAAAGGATAACGATTTGTCTTCTTCTTCATTGATGACAACTATTTAATAAACTTAAGGCCATAAAAGGTTCTTCGCTACTCGCCGGTGCCAACTTCTCAGAGGGCTTGACAATTCAATACTCCTGCATTGATATTTTCTGTCGGTTGCTTGGCGACCGATTTAATGGGCTAAACGTGCAACATTGTAACATTCACATTTAGCGACCAGGTCAATCGTCAACATTTAGATATAGACCTGATAACCCGTCAAATAATTTGTCAAAAAGCCCTGATCTAGTTATCGACGTATCTTGTGGGAATTTCATTAATAAGCGATACATGTTATGAGTTGACCTGAATGGGGCACAGATTTGAGGCTCTCCTGTGCGAGTTAAACACCACCAGGGCTGCAATTAATCAGCAGCACCGACCTACCCGAGATGTTATAGCCAGGTAACAATTGACCCGGTCACGACCTCCGCTCTCTGTCTTCGCCTGGTCGTCTATTATTTAAGTTTTTTTGTCTTGATCTCGATGGATTGTCCTTCTCGCGCCAACTGAATTCGTCTTCCTGTCAGTTTCCTCTTTATATTCCGTCCTGCCAAACTCTTGACAAAGACATATACCTGACGCTACAGCAAAAACGTCTCATCAAAATACAATGCCTTTTGTTCAGCAGTCAGAACTTTCAGTACTATCAAATTCTTATAATCAGATTCTAAACATCCGTCAGTTGTCCCCGGTAATGCAAATCAGTTCGTCCTGTCAGAACGAACTGATTTTCATTACCGGTAACAACTGATGACAGCAGGTCGCGGTACAAAAGCTTGCCTTGCCTAACCAGAGCTACTCAAAAAACATGATACCCGTATAATCAGTTCTGTTATTTCTGTGCTACTGTACCACACTTTTGTGGGTTTCGTTAGACCGAATAGCCCCCGCTTCCATAGTTGGTGCGGGTCTAACTAAATTTAGTTGTAATCTCGGACTCATTAAATACCTCTGCCCAACTCTTAATATGAAACGGTCCCTTTCTGCCCCTTTTTGTAATGAAACCAACGATATGGCTATTAATAATCGCTTGAGGTAGACCGCCTCATTATGTAGAATTAGAGTAATCCAATTAAGTAATTAACGGTAAATATTTAAATTACCAGGACAGAACAGCTCCGTTTAAAGTTAGACACAAGAGCTTGAGCTCAGCGACCAGCCATCACATGTCCCTCTGATACAGCCACTGATAAGAAGGATCAAATCATAACCTCGTTTGATGCACGCTCCGCGAGTCACGCGGTTCCTATCTCTGTTCTGATTGGCGGAGCGCTGTCACGTGACCGTGAGAGGTGTTCTGATTGGTCGAGTTCAGGCTGTTTGTTACTAAGCTGATTGTCAAACACCCTGACTCTTACTTATTTCGACCTGCTGAGTTAGGGAACTTTAAACACAGTGTTGTATTGACAGCCTGTACTAGCCTTCTTGTCGGGGTGCATTCTTCTACTTCCCCTGGCTTTAAATTCAGATTTCTCGCCGAGGCCTCTTATTTGATGTCGGGTTTTAAAACTATCACTCCTCTTTTGTGTCTAGGAAATTTGTTGCGTTTGCCAACCACTTTGCTGTGCCAATAGATTTCTCTCTTCTCGATTTACCTCCAATTAGGCGAGTAACAAATGTGCTGAGTTTAATTGGAGATATCTGATTCTCCCAGATCCTATCCACTTCGGGCCGGATATTCAGCTTGCAAATAGGACCGGCATTTATTTTCATCCCTCTCCAAATCAGCTATCCTTGAACTGTCGGCAATCTTGTGGGTTTGATTTACGGTTTAATCTCATTTTGGCAACAGCTCTTTTCCCTAAGATGTGGTTTAAACTTCCTCTCATCAGCTTGTTTTGAAATGCTGGAGACCATCACTCCACCCATATCAACTTGTCATCGTCTCCGACACCTGGGGATGTGGTTTCCAATTTAACAAACGCTTGTGGGTTTCACCCCACTGATTACGATGTTTTTAAAACTTGGATCTTCGCAACCTAAACCTCAAGTTTTCATTATTAGGTGGTTTTATGAAATGAGCGGAGTTTCTTCGACAACATGTTTTATTTCATCCGGTACTCTTTTTTGTATCTAGTAGTGTCTGCTATCTGTTTAGGATCTTCCCAACAACAAAGTGAACATCAGTTTATTGAATACGGTAGGTTTCTCGTTACCATGACAACCAAATTTAATACTATTTCAAGTTTAATCAGTAACTAAGCGCTCGTTTCCTGTCAAATATCCGTGTTTACTTAAAAAATGGTGCTGTGTGGTTACCTCCGTCTGCTAAGTGTGATTCTAGTGCTGAATAATATTAATCAAAATGTGCATAAAAAATTCCTAAGTTGGCGCACGTGAAATGCCAGCCAGCCGCTCCTTTCACTGTGTCTTCTTCAAACGAAGAAACTAAGAACTTTCGCAAATTCGCCGACCATCAAGCATGCACAGTATTTTGCCGTGGGAACTGAGCCTATTGACGGCCGGGTAATGTGTAAACAGTAAACAGGAAGTATGGTGTCCGCGGTGGAAGTGTGGTGTCAGCGGTAGCTCGTCCTTGTTGTCCAGCTGTTTGTTCTTGTCAATAAGGTTCTAAAGTTAAAACTTTAGAATTCACACGGCTTGTTAGCGATGTACTTTGACTACTCAGGATTCTATCAACATCCCCGCATAACACATACAACTTTACTGAACAATCCTGTTTTTCAGCTGCAACAGTAGCCAAGTTCCAGGCTAGCGAGTACATCAAGTACACGGCTCAAGATGACCCCATCGTCTCCAAGTTCGACTCCCTCTCCTTCAGGATCAAGGTAAGGCAGAGTCCATCTCCGTAATCATTGTCTCCTTGCTTCACTATTTGCTGTGATTAGCTCCTCATTTTATGCAAATTTGCGTGGAATTGGACCCGATAAAGCGTGTATGCCTTTGTCGGGTTGACTGGCGGGCGGCTTTTACCGCCCTCTTTACAATCATCAATATGCACCGCACTCTGTGTATAGTTGTTAGTTGCATTATCAAAAGACCAGCTTCAGGTTTAATCGAAGGCATTACTGCTCTTAAAATAAAAGTTAAGAATGCGTATAACCATAACAAATGGCAAAAATTCCCTGAGATCACGACTTATCCTAATTTTAATCCCCACCTAAGTTTGATCACTCCGTTTTACTATCGATAATACACCAATTCTGTAACCTTTGATCTTGTTAAAACTCCCAGAAAGTTCGGGATACATTTCTATCTGAATTTAAACTCTCCCCCCCCCCAGACATCGAAGACGGACGGTCTGGTGTTCTACTACAAGACGGACAACTTCTTTATGTCGGTGGAGGTAGTGGAAAGTGAACTGAGTCTCAACGTGGGATTCGGTACCAGTCAACAACTCATTTCTCTGGATGACGGCTCCTCTATCTGTAAGTGTAACTTTGTTGGGGATTTCGTTACTTCTGACCATCAAGACGTTTCTTTGACAGCAAATCTGAGAATCCTTTGACGGAAATGTCAAGCGTATCAAGTGTTTCCTTTTTCTTCTTGTTTGAAGGACAACTTTCTGGCGATTTACTGTTGTTATTGTAGCCCTAAACAGCTATTCGGAAAGTTTCATAATTAATAGAATAAAGATCGTGATCGATTGATCGACGACTAATAAAATATTCCTCCTCATTTCATCGTCGAGAGACTGTGATTTCAGGCTTGTTAGTGTCATGGCCTCTGTCAAAATGCAACCAAATCTCAGACATGAGCTCAACTCTTTCATTTGAAAACTTCGATGATAAAATTTATGACTCAATGAATTATCGACATTGAGATAGCAGAGGTCCTACAACCCCTTTCTTTCAGCAAACAACGAGTGGCATACAGTTCACATAGGTAGATACGAGTCTTTCATTACCTTGGAGATAGACGGGTCTCAGACATCGGCCCAGCTTGCTAACCCAGCTCCTGTCCGGTACAACAAGGACATCTTTATAGGAGGTAATGTAACACACACATACAGATAAACGTACAAACACGCACACGAACAAACATCCAGACACGCACACGAACAAACATGCTCACGAACAAATACACACACACAAACAGGCACGCTGGACATACCACTTGTGTTAATCATTCGGGAGTTTAGAGCCAGTCTTAACAGCGTCAGATCTTGCAATCTTAACAGACTACAAATCTACAACTCAACAAGAGCAAGTGTACAGACAAACACTGTCTAGAAAGTTTTACAATCTAAACCGTACATTTCCCAGGAGGAGACAGTCTGACAGAGATGGATGGGGTGAGAAGTCAGCTGAACTTTGTGGGATGTCTCCAACAGCTCACTTTCAACAAGATGAAGATGCTGAAGGACGCCAAGGCAGATGTTTTGGGATACTCTGTTCAGGGAAGGGTCGAGTGGATGTGCAGTGATATACAGTAAGCAGATCTACTTTTGGTATTTACTTCTTGAAGCTTTATTTTATCGATGTTTATTATTCAGTTCATGCTTGGGGAAAAACACCGTTAACCTCATATTTCCATTAATTATAGCCTATTCTTGTGAATACTTAGTATTATTATTTAGAGTGACATTATCTGTAAGTAAGTTTGTAAGGTTATCAGTTTTAAGCCTAAGATTTAAGAAATGGTGTCGCAATAAGAGTTACGATCCAAATATTACCTAGTCAATAGTCATACTCGTAAATTTACAGTTGCTACACATTGCAGGCGGATTCTTTGCGTCATGAAGTGCGCTATTTTCATTGCTCATAGATCGTTCTGTAATTACAAGAACATGATTATGAGTAATCCATGACATATTCATTATTAAACACCATGATTAATGTGCAACTTCATACTTGTACAATTGTACGATGTACATGTACAACAATGTTCAGTCGTGTGCGTGGACGTTGATGCGACGTGCACTAACTCAATAGATCTGTGTCCCTTTCTCTAAAGCTGCCATTTGTTTTATCACGTGACTTGATTAGAGCTACTTGATTGGTTGGTGCATGTTCTCGAAGTATGCGGCAGAGTTACTAACTTTTCTCTTCACTGCATTAAGTACACGCCTTTGGAGATGGACACAGTTTGTTCTGAGTAAAATTTACTTAAAAAAAGGAAACTCATTGCGTCATCGTGAAGTCATTCCTCTCAGCTATAATTTTCTGATTTCATTAAATTGCACTTAGTGACACGTATCATAATTAGATGATAAGCCTTCTGAATCTAGGATAGTAAGTCAACAGTGAATCTAGGATAGTAAGTCAACAGTGGTGTCAAAAGATATACTGGAAGTAAAACATCCCAAGTTTTCCCTAACTTAACATTAAATCATTTCAGATACGTACCAGTTACATTTGGATCGTCAGAGTCCAAGCTGGAGTTGGATCAGTGGAGGTGGATGTTGAACAGGGGACTTTCTCTCCAGTTCAAGACCTCCTATCCTGACGGTGTCATTGCTTTCACCGGCACTGAGTCTACCTACCTTGTCTTGGAACTGGTGGATGGTCGGCTTATCTTCACTGCTCAGAAATGTTTGTTTTTTTGTTTTTTTGTTTCTTTGTTTTTTTGCCAGCTCAATTTTACTCCTGATTTGAGATCGAAAGTGCATCTTTTTTCTGCATGCTGAAATGATAAAAGTGGCTCGCAAAACCTCCGAAACATCCCCATTACCAGCAGTACTTCCTCCCCTCAGACGGAGAACAAACGATAGCGGAAGTAGGATCCAATCTGGCGGACAGCAACTGGCACAGTCTGACTGCCCGATATGACACTACCGGCATATCAGTTCGTATCTACGGCGATGTGGGGGATGTCCAGGAGGACTCAGCCAGGTTCCGAGTGTCGGGTGATCTCAATATGAGAACGGTACGTCTCGTCAGATCGTACTTCTGTCTGTTTGTACTTCTGTCTGTTTGTACTTCTGTCTGTTTGTACTTCTGTCTGTTTGTACAACCTTTCTCTCTTTGTTAGGCTCTAGGTACTTGATATGATTGAGTGATGTCGGCTTTTCCTGATTTTTATTTGAAGATATCTTTGATATTCGGCTGTCTATAACAAATGATGATCTCATGCGAATAATGCAAATCGTAGCTGTTAAGATTGAATCCCGTAGCTGTTAAGGTTGAGATTAAATCCCTAATTAAACGTCTAACGCCCGTCCCCTACAGTCGCTAGTCCTCGGAGCAGCAGGGGAAACAAGCTCGCTCTTCAAGTCCGGATTCCGGGGCTGCATCAGAGGTTTCTCTATCGAACAAGAAGTAGTAGATCTCTACACGAAGCTAGTGACCCGACCGCCCGGCGTGAAAGCTGGCTGCGGAAGTTTAGACGAGGCGTGTTCCATCCAGCCATGCTACCATGGATCTGTGTGCCACCAGGACATGAACAGTTTCACTTGCGATTGTACTGGTACTGGATACGAGGGTACCGTGTGTTCTGAAGAGGCTAAATCTCTTACTTTCTCCGGAGATCAGTATCTTAGACAGTATCTCAGCTTCCCTGAACCAAGCAGGGTAAGTAAACGATTGCCGATTTCAATTCAATGTTCATTTCGTCGTTAGAAATAAAAAAGTTTTATTAGATTTCCGATAGTAACTAACTGTTTCTTTAGAAAGAGTTACTACAGTTGAAAGTATTCAGAGTACAGAAATTAACGATTACATTATTCCAGGAACGAGATTCAATTTCTCTGAGGTTCAGGACAAACTCAAAGAATGGGGTTATCATGTTCATAACAACTGACATATACAACAACAAATACATGTACTTCGAGGTATAGATATATCTAAGTTTTCTCCAATACACGAACACGAACTTTGTTATCAACTTAATTTCTCATTGACTAAATTTATTTACCTTCAGCGAAATTTGTTTGAACTTCACAAATAGGTAAATCAGGTCGACTAAATTCATTACATTTTCAACTTTACAGGTTTTGAACGGCAAGCTCTACGCTATTGTGCACTACGGAATCCAGAAGTTTTTCAGCTTAGAACCAATTGTCTCTGACGGCAGATGGCACGTCATCGTTTTCAACAGAGTTGGCAGCAAGATTACTCTTCGTCTTGATCAGACGGAGGACCAACACACTTTTGTAAGAAGATTATTTGAACATTTTTACATTTTTATTATGTTTGCGAGAAAATCGCCTTACTTCTACAAGAATTTTATAAGTTAGCTGATGTTATACAATTCAATATT
This sequence comes from Mnemiopsis leidyi, assembly GCA_000226015.1. Taxonomy (NCBI): domain Eukaryota; kingdom Metazoa; phylum Ctenophora; class Tentaculata; order Lobata; family Bolinopsidae; genus Mnemiopsis; species Mnemiopsis leidyi. The sequence goes on from JH153084.1 coordinate 152,489, forward strand.
TAGTTCTAGAAGTGCCACTTCTTGACTCCCTCCTCCCACAGAGAGACCCGGTAGAGTTCCCCTATAAGTACGCCTATCTGGGCATGGCTCCTGCTAACGAGTGGCGGAATGTCAAGCGTATGACCAAATCTCGGGTCGCTTTCGACGGTTGTCTCCAGCAGGTCAAGTTTAACGGTAACGACCTGGTCAACCTGGTGGGATCTGCTAACATCTTCTCAAACGCTAGGGAGGGTTGCAAATATCAGGTGCGTTCAGTTTAACGATCTGCTTAAAGACTTAAAGAGCGGCTACCAGCTATTTAGACTACCATCAAGAACTGTTTTTGTGTCGTTAAATACCACATTAGTAAGGTGCCCGTTCTCTTAAACACATTTGTAAGAATCCCGTTCTCTAAAACACCCCAATCTGACCACACCCCTCGCCAGGAGACTACCGACCAGCAGGTAGCTGCATTTATCCGCTCCACCTACCTGAGTCTACCACCTTGGACCGCTACCAACACTTCTTCTGTCCTCAAGTTCAACTTCAGAACCATGGAGAGTAACGGTCTCATCCTCTTCCACGGAGACGTCCAGGCAGACTACGTGGCAATAGAGCTGGTGGGAGGTGTTCTCAAGACCACACTCCAGATCGGTGAGTTTCAGTCCGACTAGGGTAGGGAGTATTTCGTGTACGTGTACGCAGAAATGTCTATTTTTAGATGCATACAATGCACTTTGTAGTTGATTCGTGTTGTGCTGTTGGAGTGAATGGTACTCAAAAATATTTACCGGACAAAAAATGCCAAGAATCGTACTGGGATGAGGTGTTTAACATGTGAGTTGAAGCTCAGGGAGTAAGGAGAAGAGTTAATAAAAGTCTCGAGTAGTGTCATGATATGAATTTGTATGTTTTCCCATGTATCATCATCTTTGTATGAAACCAGAACCCGTGACTAAATCTCACTTTTAACACCCTATAATTCATCTTAGAAGTTTTCATCCAATAAAACAAGGGTCTAATGTCGCGCTCTTAAATTCTAGATATTTGTCCATAGGCGCTAAGTCTTGAAATTTCAAAGGATTCCCCTTGATAGTAAAATTAGTTGGTGTTACCTGGATGCCATCGTTTTATCTTCATTCGGTCCCTGTTCGCATGGTTGAGTGAATCAGACGTCATCCAGCGGTTAATAGGGCAATCTGGGTAGCCGAAGTGTAATTTAATTCTTGTTAAACAAATTCGCTGAAATGGTAAGTATTTTACTTACGATTGGGGTGAAGCTGTTGAGATGAGTGGGGTAATATGAGCTGTTCATTGGTATTTAATTCGTGTCTGAGACAAGCGCCTTATCAGGATGAATGTCGGGAGAATTACCCGTCCCAGGTCCCGGGTGTTATGCGCCCACTTCTGGACCTTTGTATCTGTCTTTACGCGTCCCGGAATATGCTTTGAGAAATTTTTGCAGGTGAAACAAGCAGACTTGCGTAGATTCATATTGAACAGAGGGCTCTCAATCCAAATTTGTCAAAACAGCCGCGAGAATTTAACCTTCAATGTCCGTCACGTAAAAACAGATAGCAAATGCCTTTACAAGACGTGCCATTTTAACTCACATAATTTCACCTTAACGACTCCTGAACCTTATCACTTCAGGTCACGGTACCCGAACGGTGTCTGCTCTGATAGCGGGCCTGAACGACAACATGTGGCACAGTGTACTTCTCGAGATAACGCCCCAACTCTTTATTCTGGAAGTGGATGATGTTCCCATGCAGCAACCTCTCAGTGAGGCCGACTTCGATTTTTCCGGTGAGTAAGAATTCTGGACACAGTGTTTGTGTTGTTATGAAATTCTTGAAAAAGGCTTGATGAAGTCCAGTGTGGCAAAGATTTCTACCAAAATCAGTGAAGCAAATATGAGACAGTTATCCTAACATGTTGTCTTATCAGGTGGTTTGTATATTGGCGGAATACCTGCGAACGTTAACGCATCTCTCCTACCCTACACCTTGCAGGCTAGCCCCTTCTTCCTCGGCTGTGTAAAGGCTCTTATTGTTAACGAAGAGATCCAAGATTTGTTGCAAGCAGGAAATGGCAAGTCTGGTAAGTCCACGTTGGGTAAATATAGAAGTAGATAGAAAGTTCTCTCCGTTCTTACTTGAAGACGCTGTCCATGTCGATTATTAAATACCCCTACACGTCCGTTCCGCAAGTTCCCAGAGAAAGAACTCGTTCGATAATGTAAAATAATCCTCTAAATAGATTAAGCTTTTAAAAGGTCATTCCACCAATTTGTTTTCATAAAATTTTAATTTGAGCGTTAGGTTTTTAAACAAGGAACACGGCCCCTAACCCTAGAATAAAATTGTGTAAACAACTAACAGTGACACCGCTCAGGGGTAAGGTCTGAGTGTGAAGGGACATGTGCTGCCTACCCTTGCCAGAATGGCGGGAGTTGTCGTCAGATGGAGAACCAGTTTGATTGTCTTTGTTCTGGATCTTACTTTAAGGGAGAGACTTGTTCAGAAGGTTTGCAATATTCTACTTGAGTCTAGGATGGGGATATTTTATTGTGTCATTCTGAGCTTACCTTTCCGGTTTGAGTAACAACTACATAAGCTGCACTCATCTCTAGAGGTCGATAACGGCTGATGTTTCCAGCGTCTCCGCATGATGTTGCGTAATGCTTGCCAAAATCTCGATTTATAATTCGTGTAAACCGTATGTAACATCTAAATATATCTTCAGAGATGTCGAAAGTGCGGTTTACACCGGGCAGCTCCCTGAGTTACACCCTTTACGAACACAAAACTACCATCCGGGACGACCTTCACATCAAGTTCAAAACTACAAACGAAGTCGGTGGTCTAGTGCAGATCGAGACCGGAGATCCTAACCAGTTCATCAAAGTTGTCATCAAAGATTCGGTAATTATCTTAACCCTTCCTTTTACGGTGGTATTTTTGGATTTTTTCATCTTACTCCTCCAGAACTTAATGTTTGGTATGGTAAAATTTCCACCTAAGAAAACTATAACATTTAAAAATCTAAGTTAATGGTAATACTTACCAAATTGTACATTGTAGGGAATTCCTAGTGAGATATTTGCCGGGCCCTAATTACAGAACAATTTAATTTGTCACAGGATCACTTTCTGTGATTACTTCTATCACCCACTTACCCGAGACCTAAACGCTTCAACGCAACATAGCCTTGATCCATCTTCATACAGGCACAAATCAATTGCCCTTTCTGACGACTTAGATCATAACAATTAAGACCAAGTTCCCTAGATAGCGTGAAAATCTGAGGCTTTGTCCCGGCCGGTATATGTCCAAACATTGAATATTTCAAATATTTCAGTACCTGGAACTGACAATGCAAATTGGCCTGGAGAAAGTGTTTGCCCGAAGTCCAAGGCCCTTGAACGACGACGTGGCCCACACACTGAGCTACTGGCGGCGTAACACGGCAGTCTCCTTCTCGTTCGACGGCGGCGATGTGAACAAAACCACGCTCAATTCCGTGGGGACTCTAGAGTTCGGCGAGATCATGAATGTCCGTCTCAGTTTTCCCGTCAGCAACATGCAGTTTAGCGGCTGTATTCTGGGATTCGACTACAACGGGATAACTCCTCTTGAAGACACGAGCCTCCCCAACATTGTGAAGTTACCTGGGATCATTGAGGGAACATGCGACATAACTCCCATTACAACAAAGAAACCCTCAACCACAGAGGGGATTAAGCCAGGTCCCACCAATAGCAACAATAACAATAATAACAGCAATGACGACAAAGAGAATGAAACTGAGAACGAGGGTGAAGTTAAGACCAACTCCCCGAAACCAATCTCGGACAACAACTCCACCCAGCAAACTCAAGTTAAGGGCAAAGCGAGCCTCGGACTTCCCTTTATCCTGCTTATTGCAGCGGGTGGATTCATCTGCATACTGTTGATAGTGTACGGAGTTAGCCGCTTCGCCAGGCGGCGTCAGGGCGTCTATAAGACAAACGAGGACAAACGAGTAGAGGATCAGCAGAGAATTGAGTATGACAAACTAAACATGCACGAGGAGGCCTTCGAGCTGCCGTCAAAACGAGAGCTATACATGTGACTATAGTGCAATAGGTCGTCAGATGATATAAATGTATGAAATTGTCACAGTTGGACAGGGTAAGTTGAGTAGTAGCTGTGCCGTGGGGTAGAAGCGGAAACACTCCATTCAGAGAACGGTATTCGTGCTCTGATTTGTTTCACGTGTTCCGAATAATGTGGATCGTCTGGGTCGGGAGAGGAGGGAGGGAAACTTAAAGACGCTAAATTTATTTATAAATTTAACCCTCCGGAGTTTATATAACGTAACTATTTTTGTTTTTTGTTTAATTTTTATTTGAGTTGTATGGGTGTCACTGCCTCCTGAGTCGTGGCACGTTAATTCAGACGATTTTATAAACACCAATTAAAGAGGTCTTGTCCGATACAATGCTACAACATGGTCTGTTGAAAGAATATGTCGTATCTTTCAGTTAGTCGTAAGTTCCATCGCCAAGCTATACTTCACTTCATAGATGTTTATAGAGTATTTTGATATCAAGACCTTACAAGTTTAACTAATATAACTGTTTACACGTTTTAGATGTTTTATGGATATGATAAAGTTTTAGCAAAGTCTGTATACAGAGCACGCCGTTTATTAAGATGTATTAGTTCTAAATTTTGCTCGAAATTTGACAAAGACATGATCATGATATATGTAATTTTTTATCAGATTTGTGATGTTTTATTATTTCGTTTGGTCGACATAAATGTTGCCGATTTGTTAGTTTGCATTCTTAGATATCTTTTGGTAGAATCTGAGACTGAATTCAACCTTTAATCGTGCTCTAGCAGAGGAGTTTCAGTAACAATCAGTCAAACATTTTTTCGATTTTTCCAGCTTCCGAGAATATTACAGTATTTTTTTTCAAGATTTTTCAAGTTCGACTCCAACAACTGGGGTAAATTTTCGAGGATCCTATCTGTCCAACATTATGCAATGAGAGAGTGGTGTTTAGTAATTTATTATTTATAAGCTGAATCAGCTCACTTTAATGTTAAATTAGACAAAATGTAAACCATTGGCGAAACCAAATTAATGAATTCGAAAGTCGAAGTAAATGATAGCCTGGTTTACATTTTGTATAGACATTACGATCAATACAGAGTCAACAGCTTTTTGTACATAGTCTTCATTTATATGTTTTATTTTTAAAAATTGACAAGATAAAAAATGGTCTTATTTAGAGCAAATACTAACCTACGAATAGGTTGAGATACAGAAGACTACGAATAGCCTACTGCGGTGGTGCTGGTAGGGACCAAGATGTCAAATCCAACCATAGACCCATCTCATCAGTGGTCGCACCTCCAAACTCGGTTTCTAAACTGGAATTCTGGTGGTTCCAGGCGACCAGTAGTACTAGTAGATCAAGGTGTACTAAGCCACTGATTTTGCAATTTGAAAATTTATGTCAGGGAACTTTACATATTATACATCAAAATTTAGATATAATTGAGCAATCTTGATTGAAATAAAGTTAAGGTCATAAATTTTAGGTCATATTGCTTTTGCAACGTTTTCTGTACCTCGCTTATCAGCTTTCTTATCAGCGCCTTGCTCACGGTGATCACGAATTTAGTATATACATTGAATGGTCTCTAATATTTGGAAAAATTATAGTGAAACTGAAAACATTAAAGTTATCATAGGAAAGCTTATTGAAAAGACGGATGTCTCTATCAGGCCCGTTATTTCTGCTTTTGACTGTTTTCAATCTCGTTCGACCAATATACAGCGTCTCAGTCAACCGACGATTAAGGTTGGAGTGCTTGAGCAGTGCAGTGCTGAATTCTTGGGGATCAAGCTTGCTGATCAGGACGGATTAAAGATCTTCAATAAGTCATCTCTCGTTAATCGCATTTATCTTGGTTTCATGGCTCTTATGCCGGCAAAGTGTGGAGAGTGCGGTGATGACTATGTGATTGATCATGAACCGGACGTTCAACCATTCTTCAGTTGTTTTAGGTGTTTCAAAGGATCACATCACTGCGACAGGAATAAATTACTTCATCAGACCTTATCAGAAATGAACACACCCTCAGGTTTTGTGTGGCTCTGTGACACCTGTCATGGAATTGTTGATCCTATAGAACCCAGAAAACAGCGATCCCGGCACCAATCTACGTCAGAAATCTTATCTGCCGACAACCAGTCAGAGGAACGCTCGGGAGACGCTTCTAAGTTTGCCTAATCAAGCTCTCTAGCTCTTCGACACAGGCTCCTATGATGAACCTATCATCAGCGGCAGATTCAGCTCAGTCCTAGTACTTCACAAGGACCTGCAAATGTATGTCAGAACTTTCTGAACTGGAGTTGTCCTCATGGCATCAGTGGCAAAAAAAGATCAACGGGAAAACCTGCCCCCTCACCCATCCTAGAGTCTGTAATCAGTACAGATCGGCAGGTTTTACTGGCAAGAAGGGCTGTAAGAAAGGAAAAAACTGTTCATTCTTTCACCCTGTCATCTGTAGATCAAGTGACTACGATGTCTTCGTTACAGGAGACTTCAACCTTCCACAGATCAACTGGGAGACTCTTCAGATCCAAAGTGGTGGCACTGTTGACGAGATTATATCCGTCTAACGTTCTAACGAAACGCTTTAGCTGCGTGAGTCGGGTATCACCGCGACAATGGCACTGGCACTTTGGACTCAAATCTGTCGGCCCAATGTTTACTCAACTTCATGTCGACCTACCTTTAATTGTTACTTTGCAACATCGGAGGGAAACGTAGAGAGAGCCGCGCAGCGCCCGGTAAGCTTAAGCTTAGCACCCCTCTCTCAACAAAATAAAAATTGAGCGAATTACGTAATTGTCTAAATGATGGGAGAATTCCTGAATTTTGGCAAGCTGCTTTTGTTTGTTTTTGACGAGATTATATTCGTCTACCGGTTTAACAAAACTTTCAGCTTTAGGTGCGTGTCTGCGTGAGTCGGGTTTCACCGCGACAAAGCGTGTTGACCCAAAAACCAGTTTTACTGGCTAAGTAAAGCTTCTGTAGACTGTAAAGAACAATTGCCCAGGTCATCAATTTTAGCCAAAAATAAAACATGACACATTGCCAAAAATAAAACACATTGCTAGTTGTCCAAAGAATAGTTCTATGAGCTACAGCAAAAATTTCAGCAGAATATCTTGAGATATGACCTAACTACATCGGCATATATTGGGATTGACGAGATGATATCCGAGATGATATCCGTCTAACGCAAGGAGAGCAGAAAACTGCGAGCCGCGCGCGGGTCGGGTAACATCTCGACAAATATTGGGATTTTCAGAAACGACAAGCACACATAATGACATCCTCAAATACGGCCCTCTGTTGTCAAACCGAACGGAATATGAAATTGAAAAACTTATAAAAGTAATAACTTGTTGCTACACGTTGCATAGCCCTGCTGCCGCGAAGCGGCAGCCTCCGGCGCGCGTGAAGCGCGCGGCGGCGTGAAAAGGGTCATTGTCTGACTTCGTCCGACCCTCATTCGAAGCGAATAGAGGAAAATAAAATGACGGGAGGGTGCGCGCTGCTGTACAAAAAGGGTCACAACGTGAGACAAATAACTTGAACTTAGGTCTGTCTGCCGACACATTAACAGGTACTTACCCTCATGTCAGGGCTCCTTCCTTGTTTTTGGTGGGAGATGGCCTGTGACAGTAGCTACTATTAAAAGCGGTGGTTACCTATTGGCAATGGGGCTCTAGGTTGTTACTATATTCGTGCAGGGTTAAGTAAACCATCCACTTTATTGTTTGTAAATTATCAGTAAGATAGGGGGATCTCAAATGTTTGAATATTTTCCTCATAAAGGTTTTGATGAGCGAACAATTGGGCAAAATTGTGCCTTATGTGGATTAAACTAATGAAATGTGCGACTTGGCTTTTCCTATATCACATCATGACAGCTTGAGATACTGACTTGTCATTTTTCATGTTACCCAAGCTGTAATTAGCATTGAAGTTGAATAATACAGTTATGCCAAGTTATTGGTATTGCAGTTATCATATGTAATTTCACTCACAAGCTCGTGAAATTACTTCAATAAATGCACTCACAAACTAGTGAATTTATTGCATCGATACCACTCGCAAGCTTGTGGTATTCAGAAAAAACAAGTATTGATATGATAAATGCAAAAAAACAGTGAGATTGACAATGTAGAAATGTCGGGAAATTGATAACAATGGCAAGGTAAATGTTAATGCCAGCCTCGTCATTGTAGGACATATTTTCCATGGAGTCGTTTTGAAAATTTCATTCAACTTCGCAGAAAACTCAAACCTCCCAGAAAGAAGCACATATTGATTTGAGACAGTAAACAGACTTTTGTTTAATGGGGACTCTTGTCTGAAACGGACTGTTGTTCGAATTGGCATTCTGAAAAAAATGGACAATTGTCCAAAATGGACTCTTGTCCGAATTGGACTATTGTCCGAAATATTCACATTTTGGTTGTTTATCGTTAGGGGTCGTTCACATATGTCGTCATCACCTAGAGGGGGAGGGGTTTCCAAATGATGATGATTGA
>JH153084.1:161808-174674 GCA_000226015.1 Mnemiopsis leidyi
ACTTTTTCGAAAATTTTTGATTTCTTTTGAAAATTTTAATCAGAATTTTACAAAATCAAAAGGAAAATTTTCAAGTAAAAATTCTGATTCAGAAATCTGGTGAACTACTGTGCTTTCACTGACATAGTATAAAAAATTTCAATTTCAAAAATGACTGCAAATTAAAAGACCAAAAATCAAGTTTTTTGACATGAAGTAGGGGGGTTCTGACTGTGATGATGTCATTATGTTAATTTATTGACGAGATGATATCCGTCTATTGTTCAGCTTTAGCTGCGTGAGTCGGGTATCACCGTGACAAGTTAATTTACCTCTGACATTTAGGGGGGGTTTTGTCATGATGATGAATGATGACAGATGGGGGGAGGGGTGTAAAAATTACCGAAAATTTGCTGACGTCATATGTGAACGACCCCTTATATGGTTTGGTATTATGTAAGCATAAAGGTAGATCACATAACCGAGGAAAGGTCGCTTTCAGGCAGCAGGCCAGACAACGTCTGGCTACTTCAGGTCAGTGAAGGACTGCTCTGACTTTAGGTACTCGAGTTCCCGAGGACCTCCAGATCATTGGTTTGGAGCAGGAAAGTAGAGAGTTGAATTCATAATGCCAGCCTTCAGCTATATTTGTACTTTGTGGAACAGTGTAGGAGGGACTGTGCATGGCTACATGGAGTCGAAGGATTGTTGCAGTTTCGCATTTCAATCTCGATGGACTTAGAGAAGAAGGTTCAGGAACATTTTGGGTAGGAGGGGCTTCAGGTGTTTTCAGGTAGCCATGCAGGTGAGGGAGGGTGCCTAGAAATCTTCATGCTCGTTATGGTCTGTCAGCAGATTTTGGGTCTCAAATCAACAAATAATGATGTCTGCAGGGTTCTTACTTGTGAAGGCTAACATTCACATTTGGACAAGTGTTTGATTGTTTGCTTTCGGACTTGAAGAGTACTAGAATCGTCTTCTTACAGGATCTTAGGAGGTTAGCGGCATCTTCTACTGATTCTAGAAAATAGCAGAACAGGTTCTTGTCTGCAATCTTCTAATCTTAGACTCTGCTATGGGCTTCCACTTGTAGAAGGTTGATTTGGCAACTCCAGTCCCTTTAATGGCCTCAGCAACCAGATTTCCCCTTTCGACCAACTGCTTGTAGTTTTGGTGGAGAGCATCTACCTTTGCCTGGGAGCTCTTTTTTTCTTTCTGTTGGATCATGTAGGTAGATTAAGGTGAGATATTAGAGCTGTAGGTAGGGAGCTGGAGTCATAAATATGGTGGTTTGTAGAGGTTGGTAGCAGGTTTAAAGGTCTAGGGGTTCTGCTCTGATGGTGTCAGGATGTCTTGAGTGTTTATTGAGATGTCTCAGTCTGAAACTGTATGGCCAGGTTCAGGAGAAGTAGAAGTTGTGGGGCACAACGTCACTGGGGCATAATACCTGAGACAAAGTGTCTTGGGGCAGGAGTCAGTTGGATGCAAGGTTGTGGGGCAAGGCTTTACCGGGGCATTCCCTGGGGCACAGTGTACTGGAGCAGGGGGTATGTGGGGCACAAGGTTTTGGGGCACAATGTCACTGTGGCATTTCCTGGGGCATATTGTCTTGGGGCAGGGGGTCAGTTGGGCCCGAGGTTGTGGGGCTCAACGTCACTGGGGCAAAATTTCTAAGGCAAAACGTTCTCGGGAATCATAAAATCATGTATTATGGCACATAACCTCTTACCCATGTGCAATTTTAAGAATAATAGTGAGTCCGAAAATGGATCTAAAGTGGCACAATATAACTAACACAAACATTTGTTTCAGATGATATTGAGTTTAATGAATGTAATTTCTTTCATTGCTGTGCTGTGCTTCGCCAATTTTTACTCCACTGAGGTTAAAGAATCATACAGAAACACTGGCTGCACACCCAAAGTATGCAAACCTAGCAACTATTCTTCTCCACATGAACTAAGATGGATAAATTCTGCAATGATAAATGCAAAAGGCGAAACAATGGAGGATTCTCTATCTTCTACATCAGTATATGTAAACACTAGTGACACCTCAAGCTATTTAAGCCAAGCTATAAGCACTGACAGTGAGTCAAATATATATTTTCATTCTAACTCTGGTCTTTGGATCACACTATATCCTCTCCTTGGACATGGATTTTTGCACTCTGTATCTTTGAACATCAGTCATGGTGGAGTAATGAATATATACTCTATGAGTTTATACCATGATTGTAACAGATTTAACATGTTTTGGAAATGTTTGAATAACTCACTCACTTTGGAAAAAGATTGGGGAGAAGATGTTAGGTATGCACTTGACGAACTTGAGTATTATTCAGCAGGATTGCTTGAGGACACTTTTTATGTTGTGAATAGCTTGGAGCTAGTTCTTTCAGAAACTGGGGATAAAAATTTTATCCTTGATATGTTGGTTCTAAAGGATAGCTATATTGGATTCGAGTGCATTGATGCAACAGTGATTTGCAATTTTTTCGATCATATGAGCACAGTTGCCTACACAAACTATGAAATTGCAGCACAATCTAACTTGTCACCATACTTCCGTATACATTTTGAGTACAAAACTTATCAACCATATCATCTAACTTTCCTTGATTTTTCACCTCTTCCTCAGAATAACAAATCCCTGGATTTATTTGAAAATTCCATTTTAAATGTAAAAAATGGAACCTTTACCATTGAAAGGCCACTGCAAGGATATTTTTCATCTTACAGCATGACTTTTCAAATCCCTTATTGGGATGTCCTCTACTACAATCTGGATGAAGTTTCCTTCAGTTTACTTGCTGTCATAAATGGAAATATAATTGGCATGCCTAGTACCACTCGTGAGCTAAACTACATCATAAATGTGCCACCGCCAGCTGAAATAGTTCTTTCGAACTCAGTTGTCATATATCCACATAAAAATTTTAGTGCTTATCTTCACAGTCAAAATAGTGAGATAGATGTTTATGATTCTATTGAAAGTGTCAAGTGGACTTTATCTGTACTGCCAAGCAATACACCTATTAAAGTTTCCACTGAGAAAACTTTCAGTTATAACGATCTCATCATGCCAGGAAAATATAGCTTATTGGTTGAGTTTGCCACCACAGACAACATAACATTCAAAACGTTTGCTGATATAGAGTATATTTCAGAAGATTTTAGTTTTATCAAATGCTCTCGAAACTGTGATCCATCATTCACCACTGGATATGTAAACCTGCATCTCTCTGTTGATGTTGCCACCTTGTTAAAACTAAATTTTGATGTTGTATCAGCAAAGTGGAAAGTAATTGAACATGATACCAAAGACGATATCACAAATTATGTAACTAAGCTTGATGATGCTATAGAAATCTCCATAGATACATCAGTTTTAACCAGAAAGCAACATGTTGTAAACTTGGTTATTGTTACTTTTGAAAGAAATATCACTGTCCATGATGATTACAGATTCAATATGTCTTACCTACAATACTCTCTTGATTGTGGTGTGCATCCATCTGTTGGAATCTCAATGGTAACAAAACATAACATATCGTGTGCTTTGAAAATTAACAACATTATGTGTTCACTTTGCGAAGGTTCTGGAAGCACATTATGTGGGCTTTGTCTAATGGATTATATCTACTCCATGAGATTCTGTCTCGACAATGACGATTGTAGCATTCAATCACCGCTGACTTATGGAAACCATAGCAAACCTGAAGTGACCGGTTTAATTCTCCCAATTGGCAATGAAAGCAGTAGTTTTAATTTGACTTTAATTGCTTCTATGTATGATAGTGGAGGTAAGGTTGGGTATGTTAAAAAACTGTTATATGCTGTTTCAAAGCCTGATCCACTGCTTAACATCAGCAGTATCATTGAAAATACTTTGGCTGCTTTAAACAGCACAAACAATGTGGAGATTTTCGACAATGTGCAAAAATTGGGAATTGCACTGTCTCATGGTCAAATTGATGAAACAACTCAGAGGCAAGTGCTGGATTTGTTAAAGAAAGTCAAGTTGCAAAATAAAGATATTTCTATGGCAATTTTTTCAGTTTTGTACCCTTTATCTCAGATGAGGGTTTATGATGGTAGTACCGAAGAAATAACTCACATCACAAATGCAACTTATGAAAGCATTCAAGGTGCAACAGATGAGGTTGTTAAGTCTGCCAGCAATGCAATGTTGTCGGTGATGTGGAATGTCGTAGAATCAAATGCTGAAATTTCTGAGGTACAGGCTGGTCTCCCCGAATTCAGCTTAAACTTTGCCACAGAATCTCCTGATAAGCAATACTACAATAAGTGGGTTGATTTTGATATTGAAGAAGAATCTCTATCGATGAATAACTCAGCAAGAAGCAGTGACATTTGTGCAACTCTCCAAAGTCTGCAGGAGTATGCTGGGCAGTTTCTTAACGATGGTGCATCACTTGGTGAAGTTTCTTCATTAGAACTGCCTGATGTTATGTATTCCTTAGGAAGGGCTACTGCAATTATGCTTCAGTCTGGCACTCAACTGGTAGGAAAACATTTTGTTAAGGTCCCTCAACTTCAATTCAAAAATGTTTCATTTGTTGACACCTTAATGATTTCATTTGTTAAGTTCAAAAGTAATCCTTGTATTTTGACAACAAACTCTGATCGTATCAAAAGTGCTGTTATTGGAATCAACATCACAGATTCCTCGAGGAGGAGGGTTGTTCTGGAAGATTTTGAGAAGCCTATAGAAGTCCTTGTTCCATTAAAGCAGCAACAAACTTTGCAAGAATTCCTTTACAACCCTGATTACAATTGGCTATATCTGCAATTGGACATTTTTGCAAAGCCTCAATCTGTCCTGTTGATTGATCTGCTTGCTACAAGAGCATTGACAGTTTTGATCAAATACCAGCAACTTCCTAAAATTTTAGACCACGATTTCAAATTCGAAATTCCTAATTTGACTGCAAACAAGTTGAAGGAAGAAAAATTGCGTGCACTTGGATTTTCACCTAACAAAAACTCCAGTATAGAAACATTTCAGGTTTCCATTAAAAGAAATGGTACTTATTTTATCGGATTGAGAATGGTTGGAAGTAAGGCCAGGCGTTTTTGGCTGTTACCCTATATGACATCATGTCTGAAATGGATGGGTGATGGTTGGTCGATCAGTTCAGAAAATGTAGGTGATCTGTCAAATTCTACAACGACTCATTGTAAGTTCCAAGAACTTTCATTGTATGCAGCTGATCTGAGTTATCCTAACTTGACTGAGTACAAGCAACCTTTGCCTGAGGAAAAACTGCTGTCCCAGGTTCTTGACTCTCTGAGAATATGGATTCCTCTAATTGTATTGTATGGTTACCTTCTATCCATTTTCACATTTGTCATCAGATTGCAAGATCGGGACTTGAGGAGTACTAACTTACTGCACTTGCTTTCCTCGAATAAGACTGAACACAGCTATAAGATAGACATAAAGACAGGGATAAGACCCAAAGCTGGAACCACATCTCAAGTGTATCTTGAGTTCCGGGGTTCCTTAGCCACTAGAAGAATTAAGATTGCACAAAAAAGTGAAGAACTTTTTGGAACCAACCAGACATCTTCCTTTCTTTTCTTTTCCGATATCAATATTGGTAGATTAGACAAGGTTAATGTCTGGATTGATTACAGTGGGAAAAATCCAGATTGGTTTCTTGAGTCCTTGAGAATAACAAACTCACGTGGTCGTGTGTTTACATTCCTGTACAACAATTGGATCGGATATGATATAGAGAGATATACATGCAGTATACCAAGGTTCCGGCCTTCGGAGGTCTCTTTAATGAGAAGAATTATCACTTCTCTTAATGAGAGCCTTGTAAACTATCACAGTGGTCTGTCTTATCTCTTAAAAGGAACAAGACTATTTCCTCATAGGATTTACCTTGCCTCCTTGTTTATCTTGAGGTGTTTGACATTACTATGTCTTGTGGTGATATTTTTTGGTAACTCTGTCCAGGATCATATATCCTCTGCAGACTTTTTAAAGATGCTTTTTTTGTTACTTACAACATACCCATGCTTCTTTCTGCTGGAAAAAGGACAGGAAATCTTGTATAAGAATGAGCGTCACAACTTCTTAGTGAGAAAGAGGTTGAACAGGCAAGATAGTGAATCATCTGTTTTTACTTTAGATCTTGATAAATATTTCTGGGTGACTGCTGAAGATGTTAAACAGGAATGTAGAAAAGAAACTGTCCAAGAAATGTCACCAGTTCATGATGTACTGGACAGTTATTTTGAGCTAACTGCTCAAGATAGCACAACCAGATCGGCAGAGAAAAGGCATATCAAAGATTATGAACCTTTGAAACAGACCGAAACTGAAACGTTATTTAAAGACGACACTGATTCTTTGTGCAAAAAGACAGTTAAAGTTGATGATTATTTTCGGTTCTTCTGGGATAGTTCCAGCTCTATCAGTAGTGTTGAAAAAACGCCCTCTTTACTTTTTGACATGCAAACTAAACCAGATGCTCTGTCTAAACAGACATTAAGATTTTCTTCGAAATTTCTCAAAAATATGCTGGATATTGTATCTTACATGGGAATTCTATCGACCACTTGTTTTTACCTTTTCTACACATACAACAGCCAATCCATCCACATGAATTCTTGTCTCATGTACTATATTGCAGTAATGAGCATGTTCCTGCTAGCTGAGCAGCCCCTGGCATGTGTTATCATAATGTTCATTAACTCACATCGACTTTGGTATGGAGTTCACAATCATGACTCACACTGTCACACTCTCCTTAACGCTGGAGAAGCCGAAGGAAATCTTACTGGGCATCCCGAAATTAAGACATGGTATGGCACTGTAAAAAAGCGCCGAAAAATGAATACGGTTATTTTCAAATTGTTCAGTTACATTGCTTTTATCATTATTGTGGTGATTTTATCGAAGCATGATCGGCAAACGAATTGTTACTTCTTAAATAGATCTGTGCAGAAAGTATTTGCAACTCCTGCATTCGACTCCATAGAAACCAAAGCCGATTTTTGGAAATGGATCCAGGGTGATTACTCCTTAACCTTGTCTAGTAAAGATTTCTTCACCGGAACAAAGGCGAAAATTCCGAAGGAAAATTATCTAAGGGATGGTAGCTCGATAATAATCTCCATATCACGTCTAAGGCAAGTAAGAATAAAGCCAACACCTTGCTCCGCTCAGATAAATGAGATCTGTAATGTAGGGTACAGGAGCTCTCTAGTTGAAAGTAGAAATTTCAATCCGAAGTGGCAGAATTTCAGCCAAGCTCCAGCTGATGCTTGGTTCTCTGTAATCAGATACAAATCGTATTGGCAGTACGATAAAGGGGACGATGGTGTGAGTTTTAGGGGACATGCTGGTCTCTACTCAGCTGGTGGATATATAGTACCTCTTGCTAATTCTCCCATCAATGCCCAGAAACAGCTGGCTATGTTAGAGCGTGATGGGTGGGTTGATAGATTAACCAGAGCAGTGTTCGTCGAATTGTCCGTGTATAACCCCCCAACTGGTTTCCTCTGCACTGTCAAGTTGATCACTGAGTTTCTCCCCACTGGTGGTGCCATATCCTACGCTCGACTTCACTCGATTAACTTCTTAAAGTACTCCAAATCTATCAGTCTGTCTTCAATCCAAACAGAGCTGGTTTATTTGACGAGTCTCATCATCCTTTCAGCTTACTTCATCCGTAACATATACCTGGCCCACAGCCGAGGTCACGTGGTATGGCGGGGTTTCTGGACTTTGTTAGACACAGTTACACTATTGGTGGGCTGGACAAGCGTGGGCATGTATGTTTACAGATACAAATACATCCACACTGCAATTGCTCAGTTCCAAGCTACTCCATACTACTACATCGACTTTCACATAGCAGCCGAGGTTGATATTTATTTCGGTTATTGTCTGGGTGCTTTGGTATTCCTTGTCACAGTGAAGATTGTTGATCTCACGATAGCCCATGTCAAGATAAAGCTGATGACGCTTGTCATTCATAATTCTCTGGTAGAGCTTTCCTCATTTGGTGTACCATTTTTTATTTTGTTGACAGTCTTCTCCCAGACGTTTTACTGCTTATACAGCTCGACAATGCTGGAATTCTCTAACATACAAACCTCATTCGGTCAGACATTTGCGTTTATCCTTGGAGAATACAACTGGGAGGGAATGATGAGAGTCCGGCCCTATATGACGCCGTTTCTAGGTCTACTTTTAGGCCTACTTTCCATCACATACCTAGCCAACATGTTTGCAGTGATTGTTTGCTACAACACAACTTCTATCCGCATACAGCCCCCTACAACAAGGCACCTCGCGATATTCGGATATTTGACTGAAACTTTTAAAAACATCCTATTCTTCATTGTACCACTGTTGGATGACCTGTACGGTCTGCTCAAAAGAAATCTGCCCAACAAAAAAGAAAACTTGAGAAATGCTCGTTACAAGAAGGTAGAAGAAAACAGCTGCAGAAGTCTGCCTTCTGAAAAGTCTTCTGTACTCGGAACACCAAGTGTTGTGCAGGTTCCTACCGAAGTCAAGGATGCTATACTCTATCAAGCTCCCGGCAACACTTTAGGTGAAATGAAGTCAAAGCTAAAGCGTCAAAGTAAGACACTAAAATGCTTAAAGAGTCGACTTAATGCCTTGGAATCGAGACTTCAAAAGCTGCAGTACTGATATTTAAGTTTAACATAAGTTAAAGTGATATTTAAGTTATAGGCACTACGAAAATGCATTTGCATTGTTTTGCGATCATTTGAAAAGAAATGAGTTAGGCTATTATACAGTATTTATGATTAAATTATTAACTGCACTATAATATTTTTTATCTCTGGGTTTTAACATCTAAGAATAAAAATGCTATCTGATACTCTAAATGTACATGCTGTTTAACATTTGTTAAAACAGAAGGTAAGTTCTGACACCTTATCCATTTTATGATCTTTAAATCTTACCTTGATGATAAATTAATTTACAAGTTTCTCACCTTCTATTCGTTGATTTAATGATTATTTATTCTTTTTAAGTCATGAAAATGTAAGTCCATTTCGAAAATTCTTTATTCCATAAACGAAATTCCAATGTCTAAAATTTCCTTTCTAATCTTGTTAGAAGCAAAAAAATAAAAAAACATAAATTGCAAAAATTTAAACTGTGAATCAGTTCGCAAAACATTCACGATTGTATCCGATGTGATAATGTGTTCTGCGAAATCTTTTTATCATATTTCAATTTTCATTGTTTTGATTTAAACATTTACACTGTCTGAATTTTTAGCAAAGAACAGAATGGCACATCCATCCAAAGCAGAGAGACTAGCCCTGAACTCTTGATACGATCTGGTCATCACCGAGAGCAGATGAACACTTTCCTGAAGCTGTGAGTGTTTGTTGTCAGTAAAACAGTAGTGTACAAAGTCGTAGTGCATGTGCTCCGTATTTGGCAGGGTTCCTGAAGGGGGACTGACCCTGACGATGGGGGTGACGTTAGTGTTCTCCAGATTTATCGTGATTACACAGTGTGTACCAACGTAGGCACACATCCCAAGCGAGCACTCGCTCTTCAGGGTCACGTGTTCACCCAATAGGAGCATTTCCATTGTACTTTTAGAAAGTACAAACCGTTGTGTCACGTGCTCGTAGCCTGTTGGACGTGAGTGGAAGTTCGATGATATGTAAGAAAATGCCTCAGGCCCAAGCAACGCATGCGTTTCGGCAATCATTGCCTCGACAAACATCTTGCTTAGGTTACCTAGATTTTCAATGGTAGCTGTAAGAACATTGACACACAGCTCAATTGGCAATTCAAACTTGTTGTACCTCATCCAGTCCAAAACAATCTCCACGATGACAAAGTCTATTAGACCCTCAGACAGTTCGTGAGTATTGTTGGGTTGCTGCTGAAATGCCAAGACAAGCTCTGAGGCAGTCGACTTCCTCCATTTTCTGTCGATAAACAGACCGTATTCTACTTCGTCTTGATCTTCTTTTTCCAGGGTTGCTTTGATGCTGCTTACTATCGAGTTAAAGCTTCCGGACATCATCGTGCTCATGATCTTCTGGGTAAGTTGCTGCTCCATCTTGAAAATGTTTCTCATTTCTTCCATGTTGGTAACAGAGTTAGCCAGCTCGTCAGAAAACTTCCTGAAGTCAGGGGAGATGAGTTTTATAAAGAGAGGGCTCTTGTCCAGGTCATCCTTTGTCTTCTTTAGTTCTGTTCCTATCCTGGTGCAAACCATCCTGCACATCTTGTTTGCATCGCCCGTCGTTTTGTTCTTTAAAAGTGTAGACATGACCTTAACAGGCACGTAGTTAAGTCCAATGACCTGCACCCAGTCCTGATTCAGATCCTTGAGACTGGAAATAAGGGTAGTCATTTCATCCGCATTGGAGTTTGCAATGAACTTTCTGATGATTTTTATCAGTTCTGGACATTTTCCATGTTCGATTATTCTGCTGTACATTTGAATCACTTCTAAAATGTTAGATGACTTGACGTGCTTTTTGACCCACTGTACACTAACTTGCATTAGCTCTGGAATATCGTAGATTAACGCGAAAAGGATCCCCACCTGTAATAAAGATAAATATCCATTGATTGAATAATTGGTACGGCAAGTCCTTATTCAATTTATAGCAGTAATTGAATACTAGATTAGAGGCGATTCACTACTTTTACAATGCGGGATTTGATAAAATATTTCAGATATCATTTAAAAAAATTTAACTTACCTCAACAGATCCCATTGAGGGTGTCAAAATTGTTCCCTCAGACAACAGTTCAATAATTTCAATAACCTCCTGCTTTTTTCCCGAGAATACTGCATCTATTTCAATTCTGTTGAAATAATTATGCAAACTACATAAGCTATGAATTATACTTCAGTAGCATAACGCAAAGCTTGCCTCCTGCCAGAAAAGACATAAGACGATCAGTATTTGTTGGATTCGCCGCCAAATTTTATGTCAAAACGTCGATAGTATTATTTTTTCTTGTAGCTCATCATTCAACATTTTCTTTGGCCTACAAGAAGTCAATAAGGACCATATAAGTGGTCCAAATATTATTTTTGGCCTTCTGGACTGTAACCACCGGATTTTTTACTAAATTTAGGCTGAATTTGACGAAATATCGAACGCGAACGAACTCGAGTGTCTCTTCTGGAGCGGTTGCCACCACCCTTATATATTAAATCTTCAAAAAATCTTAATAACTACGTACTTAAATAGCGAATTCCTAATGAATATACAATTGAAGTAGATTAAGTCAATTCACCTATTGTGTTCAGCATCGCGATCGGTAAGCTTGTTCAGTTTTTCGCTCCACCAAATCAAAGCCAACGTTTTAACATGAATTTCTTCTACTGTTCGCACAATATCTTGGTTGCCTCTGTTTCTGTTGGCCTCCAAATCTTCGTATAGAAGTGAATCCTCCTCCAGGGAAGATGCTCCATCTGATTGGAAGAGTGGATCCATATCAGCGTAATCTTGGCTACCACCACTCTCATTTTGCTCCCCTGGTTGGGCCACCTCCTGGTTTGTGGTACTCATTGTTGTAGAGCTGGTGCTGTAACGGTGTCCTCTGTAAGCATGCTTCGTGAGGTTGTTTAGAAAGCTATTTCTCATTTTCCCATTGCTTGACTGACTGGCACTTCTTGGGGGAGAAGGTGAGGGTGTCGCCCTTGTAGTACCTGAGGTTTGGGTAGGGTATGAATGAAGGCGGGGTATTGGCGGCCTGGGTGAAATTGTGGGTGGGGCACAATGAGGTAGGTTTGCCCCTCCTGTGCTGGAACTGGTACTGGTACTGCTGACGCTCCCAGTGCGGAGCTGTATGTCCACGTCTCTTTGGATGTCCTGAGGAAGGCAGTAAAGCGAGTCATCCCTAGCTATAGCCTGTTCTGGACTTTTCTCCGGTGTAGTGTTGGGGATTAGGAGTGTGGTGTAAACGTTTATCGGCGTTTTTCGGTCCTTCAGACGTTTGAACACCCTGTTTTTATTCTTCGTGATCAAATCTGATCCGTTTAGTATCATCTAGTGTAATGAAGTCTTTAGAATCTTAAGATTTTACGAAAAGTCCGTAAAAATCTCATAAATATGCTTTATTGACATAATTACAAGATGAAAAAAATTATAGACTGTTTGGTTATAAACCACAGAAAAAATGGAGACAAACGAATTTATTAATAATCAAACCCCTTAAAAATTTCGAAGCGAGTCTTATCGAAGAAACTTACAGAGTGTCAAAAATCAAATCTGACCCGTAAATAGAGGTAGGTGAATGTTTCACAAACTCAAAAGTCGAAATTCAACCCCCATATTAACCTGATATGTAATACCGGCACACTAAACATAACATGATAAAATATGTTCGCAGCCGGCGCTCTTGTAAGGTGTAATGAAATATTCTTCTTATCCAAATTTCATCCTTGAATGAAGCTTGACCATTGGACCAGGTGCCAATCATATCACATCAGTCGCAAAATGCAAAGGGTGCCTCGAGCCAGAAAAGACACATGGTTTTCAGATTCCCTGTAATTTCAAGTTGAAAATTTTTATTTTTCGGCTTCGAAACTATAAAATTCGGATTCCTCGTCAAATTTTACGTCAACATAGTGGTCTAACTTTTTTCCTAGCTCAAAGTTGAAAATTTCAATTTTGGGGCCTTATAAGGGGTCACTTAAGGGGTCACGTGATCTTTTTTTGGATTTGAAACTATCAAATTCGGATTCCTCGTCAAATTTTACCTCAAAATACTGGTCTAACTTTTTTCCTAGCTCAAAGTTGAAAATTTCAATTTTGGGGGCCTTAAGGGCCTTATAAGGGGTCACTTAAGGGGTCACGTGATAATTTTTTCCCGATCTT
>JH153084.1:188918-198983 GCA_000226015.1 Mnemiopsis leidyi
TTTACCGTTTATAAAACTTTCCTTGTGTTTGAAGTGGCCTAGCTCCAAAACAAACTCAGAAACACATGCTGATATTATGCATGCAGTAAGATACTATCAAGACCGACATTCTGTGAAAGTTTTATCGAAAATCATCGTTCATAATTGGAGTTATTGGGGTATAAATTTTCTAAGTTAATTTCCGGATTCGCCGTGTTTGTGGCAGAATTTTGTGGCAGATGGCGCGATCTCTTTATGCTTTATGTTTAATGGAACACGCGCAATTTAGTTTTGTATTAACTTTTTCATTCAAAACATCCACCGTGGCATAATCTTTGCGAACGCTTTTCGCGCGCTCGTCATGTCCCTCAGATCATCAGCTAGATCGATCATGATCATGATCATGCTTTTTGTCAGATGTTTTTAAGTTTATAGTTCCCTGCCCTTTCTTAATTTGTACTTCAATTTAACTCTAACCGCCTAATTTATCGTCATGATAGTGTTCGAGGGCCATGGTCCGAGGCATTGACCCGACCCCGGGCGTCAGGCTCCATAGCCATTAACCCTTCAGTCTTTACCGACAACTCACTCACCATTCAAAAATTCGCATCAGGTGAAGGACCCCACACGGGCACCGGGCTGAGCAACGAACGGGACAGCGTAGTCGTTAATTACACGCGGAGACCTAGTGGAACCTGCTACTGGAGCGAAGCGGTAGCCACACTTCCGGTCGAGTGTCTACTACTTTACACTTGACTCTGTTTGAGCTGCGGTGCTGCTTGCAAGTATCTCACCACCCTCGTCCATTGAGGTAATTGCTTAGCTACACTGGCATTTTATATTCAATTTATTTCAAGGTTGGCCTCACCAAATGTACTCAACAGTAAATCCCATACCTGCGGTACCGTACAATTTGTCATTGTGTTGCCCTAATGTATATTGGCATGTATTTACTTCCCCGAGGGCCGACGGCTCACCATCTATTAGCTTGATCAAATCACACATCCTCATGTACTGTATACAGTATAATTAGGTTGCTGGACTCCTGCGAGTCGAGCTACAGCCTACGTGGTTGTGTCAGCAGGATCAGAGCACACATTTCAGTTCCGTTTGTAGTGTTTGTTTACGTAGCGCCCCGGGCTCCCTGTACCTGTCCGACCTGGTGCACAGCTACATTGCTTCTCGTAGTCAAGTAGAAAACTCCTTTTGTTTGTACCACGTTGTGTATCGTGTAACAATGCCGTAGAACTGTGCACGTATAAAAAAGTAGACCCAGTACTCCAAACGGACGGAAGTTCCGGACTAGTGTGAGATCTGTGCTTTCGTTCTACTGATCACTGTCACGTAATGCTACCATAACAGCAAACATTCCCACCCTCACACTTTTAAGTGCAGCAGCGGCGCTATCTACATATACTATACAATATATTTGATGTGATATACAATCCGGCATTCCATTGCTACACTTTGTGTGTGCACCGCAGACTTTCTCTGCAATCACTTGTAATTATCGTTAACTTTGTCACTGCGACCTGAGATCATGGTAACTAGTCCGGTAGTTACCTCAGGGTAAAAACTGTCGTGTTTTAACTTGTTGTTCATCCGACTTTAGCTGTTAGGTTAGCGATGCAACGTAACAAAAAGGTTGCTCTCAAAGTTCCGGAACAGTGGTTGCAGGTAAAAATGTGTTCTCTAGTCAGCCAGAATCATCAGTTTCTAGTTTTATGAGCAGAATAATCATGTAATCAGCTCTTGCTAATCAGTGAAGACCATTACCTAATTAAACTGTCGCTTTTGGATCCTGGACCGCCTCGCCTGACCCGCCTCCCACGTGGTTCTTGTGTCTTTCGCGCGTTACATATAAGGAGCGAGGCGGGTCCGGCAGCGAATTATTCCAAATATGGAATAATGTTGCTATGAACTGCTTGGACGCATATTTTGAATATATGTGTACATATTTTTCATGAAACTGTCTGCATCCCAGAAAAATGTGTAAATGTACCTGTCTAATAGAAGAGTCTTGCGCATTAAATGAGCGGTCATGTAGGTTATAATTTTGAAAATTTTCGAAATGTGACAAAAATACTGCTAAAAACCAGAAAGTTCTACAGTATTTTTTGAAGTTCTGAACCGTACAAACGGTTTGTCCTGTAGAACAAGATCATGATATTGGTAGACCTGCATTTAGAATGGTATCCGGAGATTTTGAGACAATCTCTGTGTCAGGTATTTGTATTGATAAAATTTGATTCAGTAGATGACTTCTGCAGTAGAAATTGAGGTATTGAGAGTAGTATTGAGTAGGTTTCATTTTTGTAAAGCTGTCCAAAATACGATGTAAATGGTAAACATAGAAAACTAAATAACCGTCACGATCTCTATTGTATAGTTTTTGGAAAGATTTCTAAATTCTACAATAAATTATATTGATTCCGTAGCTTTAATGTCAAATTAATAAATTCGCATAATATAACCTTCGCCATTAAAATCAGTTTCTTTTGCGTGGATTTTATATTATGCGATAAAATATTAAAATGGCTCTTATCATTAATTTCGCATATTATGTTGATGGGCGTGACGTGTAATTTGCTCATGACTATCCGAAGTCTCACAGGCGTTCAATAATATCTTGCCAGTCACTTAATCAGCAATGAAATAAAGGACAATAATTTACTTATATAGTTCAACATATTCCTCGACAGTCGGTCTCAATCGTCCGAACATGGTGACTGGTGAATGTAAATTGATGTACCAAGTGCCGTGTGTAAATAGTAGGAACCAGGGAAGTGGTTGCACCAATGATATCAAACTGTTTAAGGTCATCATATTATCGGAATGTTCCAGATCATAATTTTCGTGTTTACTAGGTTGCATTATTGCGTTCTGTTTGCTAATATTGGGGGGGGGGGGCACGTCCCTTAAAAGTCCCATTTTTACCTCCACGGACCACCGAAGGGCCCTAGAAAATGGGCTTTTTTGGGCTTTTTAGGGACGTGGCCCCCCCCCCCCAATATTGCGTTTAATTAATTTACCGTGCCTACCAGTCGTGTCTACCAGTCGTGCCTACCAGTCGTGTCTACCAGTCGTTCTCCCCAATCCCCCAATATTTTTCAAAAATTTTCAAGTTTTCTTGAACTAAGCAATTACGATTTGACAATATGAAAACAGTAAACTCGCTGATCTAAACTTATAGCATCGGATTGATACTATAATCTTCCGTTGCATTAAGCATAATTGACAATTGTTTGAAATGAGATAATCTAATGAAATAATCTAAGGAGATATAAACCCGACGAGTTAGTTATTAAGAATCAAGACAAAGTAAATACTAAACTTACTTGTGCTAATGATTGTTCCACCAATTCGTATTATTTGTTCTTCCGTCTTCATTTTCTGTGTGTTTAACACATGGCTTTATCTTTTTATGTGGCTTTTCACCTGCTTCTTATTGACATTAACGGAAGCGGTTGGGACTGAAATATTATTGCATCGCCTTAATAAGTTAACCTGAAGAAATAGTGATAAGTGACCATAAATAAAGTGTATATAAGCGCACGTAATCAAATGCTATAAGTTTACTGCCTAGTCTGGTGTCAATCTAAAGCTTTTTCTACGCAATTTTAATTTTGATGGCGAAGGTTATACTATGCGAATTTATCAATTTGACATTAACAAAGCTACGGAATCAATATAATTAACAAAGCTACGGAATCAATATAATTTATTGTAGAATTTAGAAATTTTTCCAAAAACTATACAATAGAGATCGTGACGGTTGTTAAGTTTTCTATGTTTAGATCGTATTTTAAACGGCTTAACGAAAATGAAACCAACTCAATACTACTCTCAATACCTCAATTTCTACTGCAGAAGTCATCTGCTGAATCAAATTTTATCAATACAAATACCTGACACAAAGATTGTCTCAAAATCTCCGGATACCATCCTAAATGCAGGTCTACCAACATCATGATCTTGTTCTACAGGACAAACCGTTTGTACGGTTCAGAACTTCAAAAAATACTGTAGAACTTTCTGGTTTTTAGTCAGTATTTTTGTCACATTTCGAAAATTTTCAAAATTATAACCTACATGACCGCTCATTTAATGCGCAAGACTCTTCTATTAGACAGGTACATTTACACATTTTTCTGGGATGCAGACAGTTTCATGAAAAATATGTACACATATATTCAAAATATGCGTCCAAGCAGTTCATAGCAACATTATTCCATATTTGGAATAATTCGCTGCCGGACCCGCCTCGCTCCTTATATGTAACGCGCGAAAGACACAAGAACCACGTGGGAGGCGGGTCAGGCGAGGCGGTCCAGGATCCAAAAGCGACAGTTTAACCTTTGCCGATTTCTAGAGGTCATGTCAGCTAGGAACTTTCATGAGGACCCCCTCTGATAAGGTTCATCAGTCGGGGGCGAAATGCCGAGAAAAATGTGTTCGTTAACAGCTGCTGGGCTTATCTCAACCGTACAAGGTAAAAACGTGTTAAAACACGGCCTCTCAAGGTATCGCATTTCAAATCATATTTAAACGCGGCATTTTCAGCATGATGTACACTGTTACTGTGTATTGTAGCAGCTAATGAGAGGAAGAATTTGATTAGCGATGTTTATCTACATCGTTTGATTTTCCTGTTGGTCCTTCAATGCTTTGTACATGAAATATACATTAACTGCCTTTGCCTTTTTAATTCACAATGATTTCGGACGCCGTTGCATTTGTGATTCATTTTCACGTCCAGATAAATTGTGAAATCACCCCAATTTGATTATGCGGAGTGATCTGTATTTTTCTAAACTGATTTAGTCGAATTTTCTCTAGAATTACCTTTTGTTCCTACACCTCTAATCTGCTAGCAAAATCAGAGCTGAGAGCCTTGTAGTTTTCTAACTTGAACACATCATAAACTCAATATGTTTCTGCTTGATTCGACAATGAATGAACGTAATATTCGCTCCTGACGTAACAGTCTACATAGAAGGCCCGAGCATGATAAAGTTTCTCTGCTTTACTTGTTGTTGGCGAGGATGGGTGTATAAAGTTCTACGTTTCGTGGCCAGCTTTTAATTCATATTTTGTGTCCATGTCACACCCCTCCGCTCCCTGAATGGATTTATTTCTGCGTGATCTGTCCAGCTATGGATTATTATATTGTTTTGTTATTTCGATCGATCGAGTATTTTATATGCCTACGCTCTTTTAATAGCTCGTCGCTATGGCAAGTTATTGAGTTATTGGTACCAGCATATTGGTAGACAGAAAAATGTTCTATCGTTTTAAATACTTCGGTTCTCCGTACATCATTGTTTTAACAGTCCACTAAGCATGACAGTTTGCCAAGATGTCACTTAGTGCCACATACTAAGTGATCTCAAACTTCCCTGCTCTTATGTTGCTCCCCTGTCAGCAACTCAAGTTCTAGCCACCTCCGACAACAAGAAAACTAAAAGATTTCTAATTTTGTGTAATTTCGCAGTAACTACGAATCTTAACCACAAGCTACAACGTCACCGTAGAAAATCAGGGCCAACCAGACAGCGGGTTAATCCCCATAACTGGCAAATTTCCAAATTATATTTCAACACCTTTGAGCTTCTAAACATTTAATGAATATTGGATTCCAGATTCATTACATAAGCTCAGTATTCCGGCTTCAGTGTTTGAGGACCCTTCTCCAGAACCCTATTATCCCCTTTTAATTCAAGTACATTACAGCCCCTCACAAATAAAGCTGAGCCCTTTACCCTTAAAAAACCTCTCCAGTCTATCAAAACAGAGTTGTCGGTAGAGCTGCACGTCTGATACTGTCCAGGTCATGTGACCAGCTGACGTAACAGCGCACATGTTGCTGACAGATGTTGGCCGCATTATAAAGCAGAGTCGAGTTTTCCTACTTGGGCTGCTTTATGTTAATCCATGTCGTATACACTAACTTCATCCAGTGACGCGACCTGTTACTATTGTTATCCAGCTTATATTAACTGAGCACTGAGCAGTTGGGTTTAGCAGTCGCGCGTGCTTTTTCGAGAATTCTTCACATTTGCATAATTTTCCAGTGATGAATATCCCTGTATTTTGTTGAAGAACAACTGTTATAATAAGACTGATTTAGCGACTGTTAATCAATCTAATTGCGACTTATTAGTGTGCCATCTCGAGGGACATTTAGTCAGCACCAGTAATTTGAACAGTGATAAGTCCGCCAACTAGAGGACAGAGGACACAAGCTCGTGCGTGTCTCTTCACGAACTACTCCCATTTTATATAGTTTCCGTAAAATCACGATTCTCCTAAATGCCGTTTAACTTAAAATTAGTGTGGAAATTTACCGTTCTGTTGCTTAATACTGTTCGAAAATTCCTCTCAAATTTCCTTTACATCACAAATAGCCCTTAAAAGTCAACTCTGTCAACCCAATTGATACTTTTTGACCTGCTACTTATACTATTTTGTTTTAAGTCTGTAGAAGTTATAGACTTATAGATTAAAGGAGTAGGCTTTATTGTACGTTTGTACGTCACACATCGGGAATCAAAGGCGTCGACTCTATCTCATTCTATATTATTTTCTAAAGAATGCGAGGTTCGCACTAGCGCTCCGAGATCTAACCCTATTGAGTTACTGCACTCCTGTTGCTTAAAGTTAAAAGTTAAAAGTTTAGCGGGCAGGTACAGTGTTGTTTTCGCGATCACATTTCTGTTAGGAAATGTCGTTTCGGAATTTGGTTTTAGTTTTGAGATTTCAGTTAAATTTCTCACGACTCGCGTAACTATTTGATATACATACAGCGCTTGAGTGCTATTTTTACTGCACCATGTGTCGTCTAATTGATTATCACTGTAATCTCAAAAACAGTAAAAACCGTAAGATTAACATTACATCCTTTTTAAATCTTTGGTCCGGTTAGCAAAGATCGAGCGGGATCTAGCGGAATTCCTACCTAATGCTAATGCTACAACTGTAAAATCTAGACCTTTGTTGTCGGATGTCTGCTGTTTTAGATCATGTCCAAGAGAAAAGTTTCCCTCTGCATTATCTGCAAGAAGTACAATTAACGTCCTCTTATAGTACTATTATTTACGTTTACCTTTGTCTCCAGGCCATTGTTCGCCCAAGCTGTGATGAACTGCACAACCTCAATATAACTTAAACAAGCGTGTCTCCCTCGTAAGTTCGCACAATGGGAACTGTTTACTTCACATTAGCTAAGTAGTCGTATATCTATGTTTGGTAGGTGCTAATTTGTTACGTCTATTTGGCGATATTTGTCTGTTCCTGTGATAGATGTTGTAAATGTCGTGGACCGTTTAAGATGTCGTTATCAGACGGTCTGAGTCCTAGGAGCTTGCATTATCCTCCAGAGCTGGCGGTGCGTGCTACAACTGCTACACGACTGCAATGTTGTTCATGTCAAGGTTCATGTTCTACGAGAAATGAGAGAACCTCATTTATCCAGCTGCACAGTGATGTCCAGTGAGCCGTTTAATTATCAGGATTGAGTTTCATTTCGATCAGTCTGATCCTGTCCCTCGCTCTACAGTTCTCGTTGTATAGTAATCTCATACATTGTTTCTCCTTCAGATTGCAGCGACATTGCACCGATATTGCAGCGACATTGCACCGGGATTACAGCTCGTCATGTCGCTCTGTCACTCATGTAGTGTGTAAAGTTGCCATCCAACTTCTGTGCCTGGTAGCCAGGCGGTAACCTGACTTTAAAATTTACTTTTCGTCGGAGTGTGACAAGGTCACCTGAGCACTAATTTGTTCTTGCCGTGAAATTATACAGATCTTAAGTCATCTCGGTGGTATAAATCTGTCCTCACCATCTGTCATTCGCGGACCATTTGAGAATTAGATAGTTGTTTTGTGAGACTTATTCCAGGTATTCAGAATTCGCTCTCGTTATGAAGCACACTATGTGGATTGTAGATTCGATCATGATTCTTGATTAAAGACAAAGAATGTTGCTCTTCATGCTATGTTCGGATCATGACTTGTCGAGGAATAGTTATTTGGAGACTCTAGCTCCTGTCTCAGATCGCTATAATTCATTTTCCCTGCTGACTGTTATGTTGGTATGGTCAGTTTATGTGTCATGCGACATAGTTGCTCAACCGTATTTACTTCTTATGTGTCATGCGACATAGTTGCTCAACCGTATTTACTTCTTCTGGTGCTTTTTAAATAAGATCTATCGAAACCTTATGTATAACGTAGTTGACTGGTTAACATATATTGTGGCATGGGAAGACGCCTATTTATTTGAATTGATTTCAAAATTGATTTTTCGGCTCTCTGCTCTATCTCGCAGTAACATTTTTCACTTGTTCAACTCATACTTTTACGTATATATGGTCAATGCACATGATAGGGAACTGAACTCAATTGAATAAAGTCTCAAAAAGTGTACAAAGAAATTGAACAGCCTTTCACCCTCAGTTTATATTGAAGGCAAGATAATAAGTCACGCATGTAACTTAAGCAGTTTTATATAATCCTTAAATCTTCAACCTCGCCACACAGTTTCTAGCAGTTCTAATGGGCATTGAAGGGTTATAGGGTTAACGTTTATGCGTCACAATGACGGTAGATTTTTTTTGCAAATTCACTCCCTGACATGCATTCTTGAATCAGTCACTTTTTTTCAGAGAGTTTTGTCGGTGGTATTCAATTTTGCTATCGGTTTACATCCCCTTGGCTTAGCGTTGATTTTAATCATAACTGGTCAGCTTGAAAATGACTAAGATCCGTCGGAAACCATTTCGTCCCTCGAAACCATGTTCGTCTCGTATTTCAGCCCGGAGCTCCGCAGTACGTCTTACCAGCCACCCGGATTACATAACAATGATTTCTGATTGTTCGGAAAAGCCAGGCTGTCTACAGCAAGATACTGAAAGGCATGACAAACGATCTGTAACCCCAGCTTGTGGACACGAGTTGGTTGTTTTAGTTGTTTTTTTGATTTGAACTCGTAATTTTGATCTACTACCTGTTTCTCTACTACATAATTTTGCTCTCAAGTTCATTCAGTCACATTATCACTTGGAAATAAAGATAAACGCTTGGGTGTACGTAAGCACTAAGCAATAAGGAAGGACGATTCGACACTGAGATAGGATCACTTGGTCCGCTTTCCCGCCTAACCCTTCAGTATTGTTTGGATCTATTACATTTAAGTTTTAGTGACTTTTACTCTCTGTGACACGATTGACGTGACAAACGCACAATTGCGTTATTGATGAATTAAAAATAATTATAGCCTAGCTGATTCCAAGCATCAGACCTCGTGCTTTAGATTGGTAAAACTGCAAAAGTAACTACGTTGTCCTATTTACAACCCCTGTCTTAATTTCATCACAACCGCTCTATAGACAAACTTGTGTAATTATAAAACAATTAAGTAATATATGTAAAGAAATTAACTTTACTTTCCTCACTCCTCAGTGTCATGCTCTATGTTGCTGTCACATGAAGATCTCGTCCTTGAGCTCCCAAAGTTAGAGAAGCTTAACGCGTCAGAGAGGAAGAGACTTAATGACAACCGACGTGCAGCACAATTAGAACGCTGGAAAAAATCTCAGGGTGAAGGTATGTGTCTGAGCTTAGTTAAGAGTTATACCTTTTCTGTTGTTGAGGAAATTCTTTATTTTTTATTTGCGTTTTTGATTATATCGAACGTAGAAGGAGTGAATTTACATCCGCGCTAAATAGATTAATTAATAATATTAATGAGCTTTTATTCTTGGATTGAAAAATCCCTTTTTAGGTGGTGAATTGTAGCATTCTTTAGAATTTAGAAGACCAAGAACGGAGATGATGTGTCGCTTTTGTCATACCAAGTTCATGAAGTCAAACTTCGATGGTGGCCTCGGATTAACTAATAATACATACTAGATTTTGCGCCGGTTATGAGAGAGCTCTGCTGTGTGTGTGTGTGTGTGTGTGTGTGTGTAGTGTGTGTGTGTGTGTGTGTGTGTGTGTGTGTGTGTGTGTGTGTGTGTGTGTGTGTGTGTGTGTGTGTGTGTGTGTGTGTGTGTGTGTGTGTGTGTGTGTGTGTGTGTGTGT
>JH153084.1:200476-256063 GCA_000226015.1 Mnemiopsis leidyi
CTTTCCTTGGAAACAGACTTTTCATAGCATCAAAATTTTTCTATCGCTGTCTTCTACCTGTGTGCAAAGTTTCAAGGTGCTTGACATTTCACAGTAGCGTGTGCAAATTTTCAAAGTTAGTTAACATAAAAAAGAAATTTTTGGGACTTGGCAACTTTGGACAGGTGCCATTGAGTCAACTTTTATTAGTTTTTCGTGAAATTTTTACAGCTGCTTAACAAAGGTATAAATAAAATTCGTGCAAATTTTCAGCATGATTCAATTAGAAACGGCTAAGTTTTATTCATGCAATGTAAATTTCCAAAAATTTCCAAATTCTCGGAAAAATTTTCTTTTTGTCGATTTTTAAAAATGCGTCATCTTAGAATCAAAAAATAAGTGGTGCAATTGATGCCCATTAGGGTGCTTTAGGTTACTGTACAGTCCGTTGGTCTAGCTTCCACAAACCCCTGTTTGCTACAATACCCCCTTAAGTACTATTTTTTGACAGTCTGTGTTGATGACTTAACTTTCAACCCCGGCTTGCCTTGTCCTTAATAAATAACTATCCCAAATTCCCTTTCCTCGACTTCTAAAAACAACATATTACAGAGGACGAAAAGGATGAAAAGAGACCGGTACATCCAGAGAAACGGAAGAAAAATTCCCGACCGTACTTCGACCCTGGTTTGATCTTACTGAACTGTGCAGCTTTGGGGGATCTAGAGGGTGTGAGGAAGTTGCTCAGCGAGGGAGTAAATCCTACTGTTTACAATGTCGACAGGATTACCCCTCTCCATCAGGTATAGTCAACCCTGGCTATTACCGCTATGGTGTGTGGCTCTTGTTTGTAGTGAGGCTGTGTACTGAACATTTGTTTTAAGGCTCTAAGTAAAATTTACTCTTGTTTGTAGTGCAACCGTGTACTGAACAATTGTTCTATTTATGGATTTTATGATTATAGCATTAACAGCATAAAACAATGTGTTCTCGTAGACCACACATTGTATCATGTTACATTTATTGTCTGTTACTACTCTACGAAGTAACTTGATTGAAATTAAATTTCGTAACAGAGAAATGTCTGCGATCTTAAAAGGTTTATTAAACCAGTCTCCAGCTACAAACGTCAAATGTATGATCTCACACCCCCGTTAGAGTTGTCTAGAAAACGACGAGGAGATAACACAGCTGCTGATCGAAGCCGGGTGTGACATTGACAGTTTAGACAACGAACTGTGGACTCCCCTCCACGCTGCAGTTTCTCTAGCCAACTACGAGTGTGTCCAGCTTCTCCTAAAGAACAACGCCAAGTAAGTAGAGAAATGTGGCCTCACCAGGAGAACATTTACTGATTGGGAGCCATCCTACACGAGGTGTATCGTGACTTGTTTATTGTGAAGTCTTATCAGATAGTAAACTAGCAGCATGGCCGTATGGTCGTATGATAACTGATATTTTGATAGAATATGACGTTCTATGTGGAAATATGAAACCTCAATTACATATCTCTGGCTCCAAGACTAATCTTACTATAGATATTAGCTCCTCATGGCTCATCTAAGCTCCTCATAATACTACAAAATTAATGAAGACATAGGAATTTTCTTCTTCTATTTTTAACAAATCTTAATGATAACACAAATTCGAGCATCCAAATTGATCCCTTTCAGCCAATTGAGTCCAAATGTAGACGGACAACTACCTATCGATCTCTGTGAAGATAAAATGATTCTGGCTCTCATCGATCGGGATCTTCAAGAAAAGGGTGAGTTGAGATGATATGATGAATTTTGGCAAGCTCATATTTACTTTACTAGGGCAATTGGCATTATCCTATTCGTAAAATCAAAAGTTCGGACTTCCTAATTTCTACAGGAATCACACAGAATGATTTGGCGGAAGCCCGTACAAGTCAAGAAACAAAGTTTTTCAACGAAGTTAGACAGCTATTAGAGCACGGTGGTAATCCTAACTTCCAACTCCTGGACAACGACGCTACTCTGGTAGGAAGTCTTGATTTGTTTTCGTTTTTGCAAGTTCTATAAAATTGAGACCCCCGCTATTCTGCCTGAGATAAAATACGCACTAGTACTACGCCACTACGGTTAAAACCTACTCATATCATAACCGGTTGGACTCACAGCTTTACCTTAAAGCCGGATTTGATGAAGGTTCAATAATCATGTACAACTTCTGCAGCTTCACGTGGCGGCAGCTAACGGCTACGTCGAAGTAGCTCTCTACATCCTCTCGAAGTCCTGCAAGGTCGATATCCAGGATATAGACGGTTGGACGCCGCTCCACGCTGCCGCCTTTTGGGGCGAGGTGGATATCATTGAGCTGTTGGGGGCTCACGGGGCCGACTTTAAAATCAGAACTTTCAGCGGGGAACGCCCTGTTGGTATGTATGTCGAGGGAGGCGGAGGTTTTAGGGAAGAGGGAATCTTTCCGGTCGTTGGTTCGCGCCAGTATCCTTTGCGCAGCCATGCTCGAACTCTATTAGTTCTTGCTCTAGTAGCTATACTTTAGTACTTACTCTATTAGATCCCACTACACAACAAGTGATGTGCGATATGATTGTTTCCAGACTTGACAGAGGATGATGACATAAAGAAGCTTCTACAGAGGTTGTCAGAAAGAAGTGAGCTGATGAAGAAACATCCTGGCGGAGCACTTCGGCCGTCCAGTGTCAGAGGGTAAGAAGAGATCAGACACTTAACTTTTCAATTTTTTATAGAGTCATACCCTACACATATTGCCATGGTTCTCCGATTTTGAGGCTCCTTTTTTTACAAACAAATATCTGAGCATCCTCTTTCGTTAAGTTTCAATATTTTCTGTATTTTGAACAAACGTTTCAATTTTTTAGAAAGGGGTTGATCAAAAGTGCAAGTTTAGGGTGGGTTCATTTGCATTTTTGCACGTGTGATTCCTGGGTTTTTTTTCCTTATTTGGTTATTTGTTATGTCTGGGTTTTCCCTCTGCTTGCACGAGGTTATTCTATTCTTGGTACCATGGCTCATGTTCCGTGCATTTGACGCCTTATTTAGTGCACGCTTCTTTGGTTATTGCCTCACGATCTACAGGACATTTATGTCGCGATCATTAGCTTTTTAGGATTTCCCCGTCAACATTATGTATACCAAAACTCGAGGATCAAATAATTGTTTATGAGTCGCTTAGATACTGATCGTTGTTGATGAAATAGAATTGGACAAATGGAATAACTTACATACAATACTTATCTACATTATTTCGTGTATTTTGTTGAGCTACTCTGACATGAACTTTTTCAGTGCGAGACGTCGTTTATTTCCATAATGATCATATCATACGTCACTCCATTGACAAATTAACCAAGCGTAATTTAAATGGAAATCCAAGCAGGCGCCTCAAGCAACCCCACCCATAAAAGTAGATTCCTTTAGCACCACGACAAAACCATGCTCTGATATGAATCAAGACATCTACTGGCGCAGTCGATCTTTTGACTGTCGATCTCCCCAGCTTTTCTGCCATGACAAATTTAACCATCTCTGTCTGATTATGCGATGTACCAGCTACTTATTGTGCGAGACATGGTGATATATTGATATATACTCAGGAAGTTCGGTGCAAGGTACCATTTATACCATCATCACGATCATGATGTTGCATCCTCTCCCGTTCTCTCTCCCACTCTCTCCCTTAACTACAAAATAGGTTCTGCTTTGAAACAGTTTTGACTATATTTGGGTACGCACACTTACCCATTGCATGCACTAGACATTCTTTCCCATAAACTGTTATTAACATGCTTTGTATTTGAACCTCTTGCCAATTCAGTTTCAATTCACCCTGTCTCGTACTTTTCGCTGTAGACTATTACACCATCTCGTGTCTATTGTACATTTGGGACAGAAACTTTTAAAATCCAGCTCCAGCTGTTGAACTAGCATCTCTATCAAACTGGCAACTTGGATTTTGCATAAACCTCCATAATGGAAGATCTAAAGAGCCCTCCATTTTCAATAAGTTGTGACAAATTTTGACGCAGCTCAGTTTAAGCAAAGTGAAGAATATATCTTATGCGAGTAAGATCGTATTTGAGTACTTGAGTATATGTGGAAGCTTAATAAGACGGCCGATACTATAGACTTATCTCTAGTAATATCAACAGCTCGACCATAAGTAATTTCATATAACTTTGATCTGCGACCGTTAATTCTTCAGTGTAAACTGTTCGCCGTCTTTGCAAAGATAGAATACTGTGTTAAGATGAACCCACAACATGAAAATTCCCAGATTTTGTTCGACCACGGCTCAGTCATCCCATGTTTTGAGCCAAGTGCAAAATGCAAGTCGAACTTAGGATATAGCAAACTCTGAGCGAAGTGTTGAGCCATAGTTGTCGTTTTGATTTACTAGAAATTGTAATTTTTGGCCTCAAATTTGAGCCGTGAAAAACCACTTTTCCATGGCTTACATAAACTAGCCTGGGGGATTTCCTCGTTTCCCCTGCTGTTCTTATGTGTCCATGCTGCACGAGACCACGACTTGCATAGTGCAAGTTTATAGGTTCACTTGAACAATTGGTCATGAAATAAGAACAAATCCAGACTCACAATCACCGATTGTGGCCCTAAAAAATCAACACCTAGCTTGAAACTAAGTATCTCGGGTCTACAGCAACTTATTTCTCATATACATAAATTCATTCTTCTAAACATAATCTCAATGTGAGGGCTGAAACTTTTGAATGGCTCTATTTTCGGTAGACGATAAAAAACATTTGCAGGCATGCTTGAAATTTTGATTTCTCTCTTGCTTTCTTTGCTTACTTATCCATTGCTCCTTTCAATTTCCGCCGATACCTCTACCATTAAATTTCCAAGCCATTTTTGCCTTTTCAGCTTTTCCATTAATTTAACGATCCAACCTGAGAATTATATTTTTTATCATGAATCAAATGCGCTTTTATTGTTCTCCGTATTGATTTTTTCCCATTTTGGGCAGTATTTTTGCTGAGAACTGCACAATTCTGGCTTTCAATTTAATTTAAACTCCACCCAGGCGGCTTGTAAGTCGCATGACGACGGGAGAAAGAGAGGACAAGAGACGAGAGAGTGCGGAACTTCACAACGTTTTTGTTGAACAGGTTTGTAATGGTTTTTGTAAAGGGCGGATTCCTTTTTCCCTTTTAAGAACTCGGCTGCACGACGTGTTTCATTGTACATAATACATTTAAATAGTAGTCTCTGATTTTGTAAGTGTTAATTTTTCCGTTATTCTTCGTGTTACAAACATGCTGCATTCCATTCATTTTAACTTGATAGTATCGCCTTTCCTCATAGAAATAATTTTGGAATGTGAAAGCTTAGATCACTTGAAAGTTAAACGTCGAAGAACTGCATTTTGAGCTGGCGGTTTTAATTTTTATTTCAGTTGGTAGCCAACTGAAAATACCTGATTGCTATCCAACAATATCTGGTTACTTATCAAAAAACGCCTGATAGCTTACTAACACTTGGTTGCTTACCGACAACACTTGGTTGCTAACCAACAACACCTGGTTGCTAACCAACAACACCTGGTTGCTAACCAACAACACCTGGTTGCTTACCAACAACACCTGGTTGCTAACCAATAACACCTGGTTGCTAACCAACAACACCCGGTTGCTAACCAATAACACCCGGTTGCTAACTAATAACAGCTGGTTGCTAACCAATAACACCTGGTTGCTAACCAATAAAACCCGTTAAGTGGCTGCTTACCAACAACATCTTGTTACATACTAACAACTTCCCAGATCGAGCAGGACGTTTCCAAGCCGCCAGACTCGTGGCGAGTCCGAACAGGGAAGTACGTGAGGCCCGCTCTCAGAGACGTCAGTTTCGAGTCTCCCACAATCCCAGAGCCCATCGCTCAGAAGACTATACCTGAGACAGTGTCACACTCTAAAGAAATGGCCGATGTCGAACGTAATTGCATTAATTATTGATCTAATTTAACGTTTTTTAGTGAATTAATGGACCATTTGACTACTTTAGGATAGTTCTGTAGATCTACCGAACATTGAATTTTCAAACAGTTGTCGCGTTAAGCATGAAATAATTTGGCAGTTTCTCCACGACCAAGCCTGGAACGAAGTAACTCAATCTCGGAAAGCAGCGAAGATTTCCAAGCCAACCAAGCAGAAGTGTTGTCCTCTATTTGCGAGAATGGAGAGATAAAAGAAAGTTCTTCTGAATCAGAATATAAGTCATCTCCTGGAAAAGAAGATTTGTTTTCCAACGACCATATGAGAAACGCTGATCATTTCAACAAGGTTTTAACCATACTTACTAAATATTCTACCAAATCCTGTTTGTGACATTCCCATAACTCCCTGATTGGTTATTGCTGGTTTTACTGAGCTAACTTTTTCAGGCCGGACCCGACAGTACAACAGAATCTCGACAGTCCCGCTCACAGCAGGGTCAAGTATCAGTGGACGACGCTACTTTCGAGCTGATCTCACCCAGCACCGACACTCTTGCGTCGGACGGAACCTGGAACAGCGGCTCTTACCAAGCCAACAAAACCAAGGTTTTTCAAGTTTCTAGTTTATTCTACTTTTAGTTTTTTGTCATCTTGTATACAAATCTGAACAGCGGGGTTAGAAATGTAAACTTTTAACTACATTATAGGTTCTCTGACCTTGATATTTTTGAATTTTGAAGCTTTCGGTTATTCATGATTCAAGAAACCAAAATGTTCGTTACTGCGAGGAGGCGAGTCCAAATAAATCGATTTTGTTTAATCAAACTTCATGAATTAAGAGAACAAAATACAAATTAATTAGTTATAGAGATATGAACAGATACTCGATTCATCTAAGAAATCTTTGACAGTAAGAGTTCGCAGTCCAATGTTGTCTTCATAAAGTTCGTTTGCGGCTGGATCCTTCTACTAAAAATGTAAGTTCTCTCTCCCTGAGCTTTAAGTGTAGAGGCTTATCATTTTCAGGTCGTTGTTCGGGCTTTTCGTTCATCATGGGTTGCCTGAGAATTTCCTCATTTGGTCTCGCGTTAGGCTTTTCCATAGTCATTTGAGGGCTTGGCTTCTTACCGAAAGAGAAGAATCCAACAGAAAAGATTGAAGCAATCTGTTTAGCCACCTCATGGAAGGTGTTTTTCTTGATCGGGTCTTTTCCTCCTGCAGGCTCCTCGGTAGGGGTGGAGTAAAACCAATCTGAGACATAGCCCGATACTGGGCTGTCAGAGACGTAGCTGCCCCAGAACCAGTTAGCATTCGATGGTTCGTAACCATCAGAGACTGGACTGTTACTCGGCATCTCAGAAGGATAATCCGAGTAGTCGTGGTATCTTTTATTCCGGAGTATGGCCTCTCGTTTCTCTCTGATCAGGTTCCTTCCCTCACATAGCGCTAGAACAGCCAGAGCCAATAGTACCGTTCTCAACATAACGGACGTGGGGGTAAATTTAAAATAAAACGTCAAGCGGTGAAAGTTCTCGATACGCAGATAATCCAAAGTGAGAGCTGTATTATATAATCTCCTTCCCGGTGTATTAAAACGTTGTATACATAAAGTTAAACGCCCCCTTTTTCTATGAGGCCCGCTTGAACGAGGACCATTTGGAACAAACGTCTTCCTATAACATTCCTCATGACACCACACTTCCCACAAGACATTGACAAAAAGAGAGTGGAGCATGATCCGATGCGGCAAACATCTCAGTTCTCCAATAACAGCCTCCATTTATATGCTGCAGGTGGGAACATCTTTTCTGTGGTCCATGACGTCAATAACTTAAATTTTAATTCAGTGATCAAACACTTTCAGAATTAAACCCTTTACTCTCTAATCATGAATGATCTTGAGAGAGTTGTACAGCAAAGTGTCCAGTGAACTGATTCAACATTTTTGGGCAAAAAACTCTTCTTTTTTCCATAATTTTTTCAAGGCGGGTAGAAAGGAGCTGCTGAGATCTTAAGAATTCCATGTGGTACCGCCCAACTAGCTTGTATGCGTATGTTGGTATGTTGGTATGACGGCATGAACTCAGTTATTTATCACGACCTGCTCTAAAACGAAAAAAATGTGGA
Source organism: Mnemiopsis leidyi (assembly GCA_000226015.1). Classification (NCBI taxonomy): domain Eukaryota; kingdom Metazoa; phylum Ctenophora; class Tentaculata; order Lobata; family Bolinopsidae; genus Mnemiopsis; species Mnemiopsis leidyi. The sequence continues at coordinate 208,550 of JH153084.1, forward strand.
AGTTTGGTCTAAAACTCTTAAGATTATTTAGAGGAGATGATTTTTCATATTAGACATTTGCAAGAGTTACCTGAGCTTGCATAATCTCCTCAACATTGAATGAAAATTCATGCACGAGGTCAGGATAAAAATCGATGCGTTAAAAATTGTCTTATTTCTTTGAACCCATGGCCATGTACTGTGAGGTGTAGTTTTTATTATCTGAGGTTGAAATGTAATTTTCTTAAAAATCTACGTGGTTACGTGACTGTATGTGTCAACGCATAAAAAGAAATAACAAAATTACCGGAAATCTAGTTTCTCTCTGAGAGCTCAACCGATAAGAATATCACGGGACTTCATAGCATATAGCCTATGCTCTTAGTTTCTTTCCGCATTTCTTCTCACCCTTTGTTTCTGTCGGTGTTTAAAAAAGGCAGAAATGTTTAGGACAGTACTGTTCGCGGTAATTTTCGGGATTGTAGTCCAAGGTTACTCTTCTGTTGAAGATCTTCTGGAAGATACCGAGCATGGTGGACAGATCTGGGCAGTGATCATCGCTGGGTCAAATAAATGGTACAACTACAGGCATCAGTCTGATGTCTGTCACCTTTATCACCTTCTTACCAAGAAACATGGAATACCTAGACAAAATGTCATAACTATGATGTACAATGACATCGCCTTCAACGAAGAAAATCCTAAACAAGGAATTATCATCAACGCTCTACATGGTAAAGACGTTTATGAGGGCGTCATGATTGATTACATGGGAAAAGACGTCACCCCTCAGAATTTTCTGGACATTCTGAGCGGGAAAAGTTTGAGTGTTGGAAGCGGAAAAACCTTAAAAAGCGGCCCAAAAGACACAGTTTTTGTAAATTTCGTTGATCATGGAGGCCCGGGAGTTCTGGGCTTTCCTACAGACGAGCTTCATGTTACAGACTTGACGAAAACCCTGGAGAGCATGCACGCCGATAACCGCTACAAGCAGATGTTGTGGTACGTTGAAGCTTGCTACTCAGGCTCAATGTTCAGCAAACTTAGTCCTAACATGAACATTACAGCTCACACTGCCTCTAACACTGATGAGAGTTCCTACGCCTGCGTCAAGGACGAAGACCTGCACGTTTACCTGGGAGACTGCTGGAGCTTGAACTGGATGAACAACACAGAACAGATATTCCCCAACTTGGAGAAGGAAACTGTCGAGCAGCAGTATGAGATCGTCAAGGAAATGACAACTGAAAGTCATGCTTCCATTTATGGTGATCTGACCTACATATACTCTGAACCTATCTCCGCATTTCTTGGGCACCCTGGAGCTGCAACTGAAACTGAACCAGTTTTAAAGAGGAACGTAAAATACCAGTCTACTGCCACCCCGGATGTTTTGTTGGAGTACCTTAGAGAGAAAAGAGAGAAAGCCACTAACAATGATGATGCTGAGAGGCTGGACCAGGAGATAAGATACCACAGTCAAACGGAAGGAAAAGTTCAGGAGATACTGGAGCAGATTTCTCGTCAAGTTACCGGGTCCTGGGACATGGTGGCTGTATTCTCCAGACGTCCTCTGTCGATAGAGCATCCAGAGTGCAACAAGGATGTGCTCAGTGCTTTCTTCAGCCAGTGTTACAAGATGCAGACTCATCCTTACATCACCAAGTATCTCTTCAGATTGACCAACCTCTGTAATATGTACAACTCTGGCAGTATTGTCGATGCAGTGCTGGACAATTGTTCTTTTAATTAGTCATAACAGGATCTAGACCAAATTTTAAAACTTTTTGTGGACGGTTAGGCGTTGTAAACTTGTTATTAAACTTGTTATTGACAAAAGAGGTTTCTGTTTACGTGTTTTTAAAGTTGTAATGATTCGATTTTGAGTATTTTGTACTTGAAATTTATGAGGATACTGTTTGAATCAATCTACAATATTATCTTATCTTGTTCTTGAAACTAAGACTAGAATACCGCTTAAAGTTTGAGTTCCACGTACCAACAACAAAACAAATTTAATTTGTTTAAATTATCCAATAATATATGATATTGATTATTGCATAAGAAATCTAAAATCTACGTCCTTAATCGTTTCAACTCTCAAATGTAAATATATTTAACAAATACATTTCACGCATACGTTTCTCAATTAACTTCTAGTAGTACGATTCCCAAACAGCAACTTAGCAAAATCTGATGACCTTATTTTCTGGCCTCTGGCCAAAACCTATCACCACTTGCCCTTTCGGACTGAAAAGAACGCCTGTTTCCTTCAATGATCAAATTAAAACTTCTGTTGAAATCTAATCATTTCGATTAAAATCACATCTACGCGAGTATTATTGTTACATCGTTGCATTAAGGAAGTAGAAGTCCCCGGTTATTTTAGGCACGATACGGTAGGATCTTACATAGTGTAGGTAAACACTCTAGTTGTGTGCTCTGCTCTTACGGGACCCGCTGCTACACTTTCTGGCTATGTTCGCGATTCCCCTTATCATTGCCAGTGTTCTGTTAACTGTTCGAGGCTATCATTTAGCTGAGGACTCTCTGAGGCAGTCTGAGTCGGAAGGTAAAATCTGGGCCGTGATCGTTGCTGGTTCAAGCAACTGGTGGAACTACAGGCATCAGTCCGATGTCTGTCATCTTTATCATTTGCTGACCAAACAGCATGGAATTCCTAGAAAAAATGTCATAACTATGATGTACAATGACATTGCCTTCAACGAAGAAAATCCTAGACAAGGAGAAATCATCAACGCTGTTCATGGTAAAGATGTCTACGAGGGCGTCATGATTGATTACATGGGAAGCGACGTCACTCCACAGAACTTTCTGGACATTCTGAGTGGTAAAAGTTTGAATGTTGGAAGCGGAAAAACCTTAAAAAGTGGCCCAAAAGATACAGTCCTGGTAAATTTTGTTGATCATGGTGCACCAGGAATTCTTGGCTTCCCCAACGACGAGCTTCATCTCGCCAACTTGACATTGGTACTGGAACAAATGTTCAACAACAATCGTTACAAGCAGATGTTCTGGTATGTTGAGGCTTGCTACTCCGGCTCAATGTTCAAAAATCTGAGTTCAAGCATGAACATTACCGTCCACACGGCAGCCAACGAAGAGGAAAGTTCGTACGCTTGTTTTTACGACAACGAAATTGGAGTATATCTCGGTGACTGCTGGAGCACCAATTGGATGAACAATACTGAGCAGTTCCTACCAAATCTAGCACAAGAAACCATTGAACAACAATACCAGATTGTTAAGAACGAGACGGTGTTTAGCCATGCTTCTATCTATGGAGATTTGGTCTACATCTTTAAGGAGCCTATTTCCACTTTTCTGGGCCATTCTAGATCCGAAACAAAACCTAAACCTGCATCTAGAAGGAATATTTCTTCCCGTAGGACAGCTGCCACCCCTGATGTAATGTTGGAACATCTAAAAGAGAAAATGAGCCGGCTGGTGGCTGTAAACAGTGTTGAAGCTGAAAGGTTGGACAAGGAGATAAGATACCACATTCAGACGGAAGGAAAAGTTCAGGAGATACTGGGGGAGATTTCTGATCAAGTCACCGCTTCCCGATCTCGGGACGGGGAAATAGTGTCTGTTGTTTACAAACGACCCCAGTCGATAGAATACCCAGAGTGCAACAGAGATGTGCTGAGTGCTTTCTTCAGCCAGTGTTACAAGATGCAGACTCATCCCTACATCACCAAGTATCTCTATAGGTTGACAAATCTTTGTAACGCTTTCAATTCAAAGATCATAGTCAGTGCAGTGACGAGGATGTGTCCTCAGAAATTTTGAGATGAACAGTCTTCAGTCTTTATTGGCGAAGAAATTGTGAATCCGAAAATTATCTTGTCATAATTTTAACAAACTGACCATTGAATGTTTTATACTTATTAATTTGATTCACAAATATTTGGATTAGTCCTCGGGAAACTTTATTATTTTACGTTACTCCATATTCGAAAATTGAATTCAATAAAAATTTGATTACTTAATCATTTTCTAAGATCTTTTTCTGTTGTACCAATTTCACATGACTGAAACGAAAGATTACCTAAGAGCTAAATTTAACCTAAACCAGCTGTTCCTGCAAAACGCTACAACCACTTCTCAAGGTTCCAGATCATTTTCCGTGGTTTCTGCCCTCTACCCTGTCTGTACTATTTCCACAGATCATCAGTGCCACGCCTCATCGAACTCAGTTCATACTTAGAAAACTTCTATAGAGCTGGATAATGGAATTCCCGTTACTCTTCAGTACAAATTAAATGTTTGGCCTCAACACTCTCACACTACAATTACTGCACTGTCCAGAAGTTTAGTTCATGTGACCCATAATACAGTCGCACAAAAGAGAACGCAATCTAACAATATCACTCTATTTTAAACCTCAAAGTCAAATTTATAATCGATCGCTGCTCAACTCTATCTACAAATCCTAATTCCAGGAGAGCGTTGTCTGTGCTAACAAATCGACGATGAGAAAAGAGAAGAGTATCGACGATCTAGCGAGTACAGACGAGCACAGTTTCAAAGGAGCAGCCTCCTCTTCCTCCGTCCACAAGCCTCTCTCCAGGTATCATATATTTTAGTGCTATCCTTGCGTCATTTGCTGCTGTCCTCAGTAATTTTTTGCTGGTTTATAATTTCGCGAAGATTTTAGTAATTTGTGTCCAAATTGAGTTGCAATTTTCCTCATTTCTCAATTTATTAGGTAAATCTGGGTGTAAATCTGGGTGCTCTTGCATTTAAACAGTTTTACATTTAAGTCTAATCAACCAGTTGAGATATGTAACTAGCATTAAGGCGGGGTTCATCGATCAAGTTCAGTTTGGAGGTAACTGCATAAAGCTTTCCTAACTGGCTAAATTTACATTTTTGGCGGTAATATCTCCTCCGAGCGTTGAAAAATACAGTTTTCACAGCATGTGCATTGCCTCGTCCACATCTCGAATCCAATTATCGAAGAACCTTTTGATTTGTTGTATACGACCATTCCGTTCCTGCATATATAATATTAATTAATTAAGTTAATGGCCGGGCGAGGGTGCAGGAAAACGCTTAATTGCCGTATTTTATTCTAACTGGACTTAGCATCCTTCCTAAAACAACGCAGCATTGTGTTAAATTCTAGTGGTTTGTGTTTTGAACGCTATTCCAGCAACATTGTACCAATCTCTCAGTGTAGTCTCCAATTCGACCGTTAGTATGCCGCACTTTAATTAACCTATTAGCATAGTTTACATAATTTATTCATTCGTGAAATTGCTTGACATTGAATTCTGAAGCTGCCATCTTTTATCATTGACTGCTAACTCATATTTTGGTTTTATACAATGTAACACGCTTACATGAGACCATAACATTCTTTATAAATAATTTATTAATAATCTCCAATAAAGTTCTCCGGAGTAGACTTCTCGCTACAGTTCTAAATTTGATAAAAATGATGACTTAAATCTCAAAAGAAAGATTGCACACCGTTGCATTTCTTTCACAATCTTGAAAGGGCTCATAGTCATAGCAGCATATTAACTAAATTTATTATCAATATAACTTATAATTCCTGAAACAGAGCAGCAGAATAAATCACCGTTTGTTCTTCCTAATTGGACTAACCTGTTAGAGTGACTGTGAGAGGCCGGCTACATTTCTGAGTACCCCGTTATAGCGGCCAATAGAGCCGGCTACTTTACATCAAGGAGTTGACCTGATGTACACCAATATGACAAGTTTTATAGAGAACTGCTCTTTTGGCAATAAAATGATGACAGCTCACATTGGTAGAATAGTAGGCCATGCTGCTCGGTGTAGTTACGCTCTTTAAGCTGGTAATTTGTCGCGAGGTAAATGTTTCTGGTGCCGATGAGACTTAGCTAGTTGTCTGTCGGCCTGTAAAACTATTCAACGCACTTATGGGTTTCACGATGAGGTATCCACTGAAGTCACATCATTCCCAAGAAGAGCTGAATCTATCTATGCTATAGTTGAACAATTCCAGCTAGCACGCCAACGATTCAAAGAATGGCGGTTTTTTTCGATTTAAAAGATCAAACAATTTCCACATTTCTTAATTCTTATGAATGTGAATCGTACATCGTTAACGTAATGATATTGATATTGATGGATACAGATGGGCACTTAATCTGACAAAGTAGTTATACTTAAAATATTTTATTTTCAGATACTATCGCTATCTGAAGAAACAGTAAAAGTCTTATAAACGTTTCTTAACGCTGAACAAACTCTCTCCAGGTCAGTCTCTCTACTGAACAACAGCAATAATACACCACGGAGAGGGAATGTGAAGCGGTACTACTCCTTCAGAGGCGAGATGCATGACGGACCGCGCTATTCCCCTAAACCTAGCAACAACAGAACAGCTTACAAGAACCGCAAGAAAGCCAATTGTGAGCGCTAATTTGTTTCCCTTTTTCTTTAACCCTCGCTAATTTAACTATGTCAAAAACTTAGTTTTCACGTTTTGTGAGATCCGATCCGCAACGAGAAGTTAACGACCTATCTCCACCAGCCTCAGCCAGCAAGCACAGCGGAGCTGAGGACGATACCTTGACAAACTCCTTTCACTCCTCGGGAGATGCAATAAACTCGTGTCTTGTAACTCTGCCTGGCACACCTCGCCTACAGGTTCGACCCCTTCCCAGACTTGCTGAACGCTGGTTCTTGTACAAAGTTTAACTGTTATACCTGAAATCCGTCAAAAGTTTCTGCATGTCAACTTCTACTGGAATCTTGTTTCTTAATGCTACATTATCAGGATGACGAAAAGGAAGACAGCGTACAAGAACCAATCGCAGATCCAGTTAAGAGACCCTCGTGTCAGCCCTCGACTAGCTCCGCCCCGGACAACTCCATGGCAACCCACGCCGGGTCGCTGAGTGGAGGTCAAGATTACCCGGTCAACAACGAGCAGGAAGTAACAGCAGAAACCAAGGACAAGAAATCTAGAAAATGCTGCGTCATTTTATAGAGAAGCCTTGCTTATTTATTTTCGTGTCCATTCAATTTCGTCCCAGTATAGAGTCCAATGAACTTGATCTGGTGACTGAACGATTAAGAACTACTTCTGACTTCTAAGTTAATGATTTTTGTACAATTACATGCGAGAAAGATCGGGGTGTTTTCTAAAACGTCCATGAGTTTTGTCCCCTAATTCGGTCAAAACGACGAAAGCTGTGTGTGATAAATTGTGATTAAGTTCGAAAACAAAAATCAAAGATATAAGCTATTGTCTATTGAACTATGCTACAGAGGAATGGGGCTTTATGTATTAAAATTTGATCCCGAATGAAACCAGTCGGTGATTAATTGAAAAGTGAAGTAAATTTGTGTCTTGCGATAAAATACCATTTCTTACTCCTAAGAACAGTTTGTAATGTATTAATTCAATAATTCTACTTATCTAGACGTAGTAACTTATAGAAGCAATATTAATAACTCATGGAAAATTGTACCATTATTCTTTGTTTTACAAATATTGCTCGACCTCCACAATCATAATTCAGTCTTTACGCCATAGAGGCGCCGGTAAACGCCATTTTATGTGAAATCTATGAAACCAACAGACGTCTACAGCAATCTGAATTGTTGTGTGTTTGTCGCAAAATGAATGTTTTAGCACATCTTTGTTGGATTTAAATTTTGTTAAAATTAAAGGATTATTTTAATTTTGAGACGAAATAATTTTTAGTGTTAATGAGTATTTTCACAACAGTCAACACTATTACTTTGCCGTATACGGAGCTTAAAATAACCAATGGTATTTACTATTTATGCAAAACCCTATATCAAGCACACGTCTAGCAAATTTCCCACGGGAATTATTTTGGTAACTACGGAGACGTCTGTATGGTTCTTTTAACTGCTACTTTATACCGCCTTCAAATCGTCTATGACACTGACAGATACGCGCGCGCACATTCGCACGTGCCGGGAAAAACTGTCCAATCAATTGCGTCCAATTCCGATTATGTCCCACAAATTATATTGTTGATGTTTCTGAAAACGGATGTAACTGGCCCTCAAAATTTGTGTAAATAATTTCGTGTCGTATCAGTCGGTCTCTCTCTCCCTCATTGCCGAGGTACCATCGAATTGCCAGTTTGTGAGTCAGTCGCATTATCAATTTTTATTTTCGCTGAGTCTATACATAGCTGACCCCATTAGATTCGAAACGTCGACTTTCAGTGAATTCTCGTGCACTGTCTAGACTCGCTATAATTGCTTTGACCACAGCCTGCTAACGACTTATTTACCTTTGATATGTCAGATTTCGCTGATCAGCAGGTTTGTACACTTTTGAACCTGTAAAAACTAAAAGTGAAAAGTTATAAACTTAAATAAAAACGCTAGTTACCCAATTTATAACCAGACATCGGGGGATTAAAATTGAATCAAAAAAATTGCTCGTTTTTTGCTAATAGCAACAATAAAGTATGAACAGCGTTACACTTACTGTTAGTGCCCTCATTGCAACAATAACTAAGGCGAGTTCACTGCCAGTGTCAGCGTCAATGTCAATTGATGATAATCTCATCAACTATCAACTTGTTCAGGTTGTGATGTTTAATTAACTTAAATAATACCTCGCCCTGATCCTTCAAACACAGTCTTACGATCTAATTCAAAGCCTAATCGTAACTACGAACATTACCATATCAATATGACGTAATTTAGTGGATACGATTCAGTTCGTGATAGAAATTTGCATTAGGTCTAACACCAGAACCCTTAAATCCTTTCTGATTCTCTTCCGACCTGTCAGGGCAACTTAAACTCGCCCGTCGCTCGACTTTTCACTTCAGTTAACTTGAATTTGTCTTTAAACAACTTTAACTAAGTCGATAGCTGCATAAGATACTCGTTTACAAATCGATCATGGATCAACACCAAACACGCGGTCTTTAAAATTAAATCAACGCTATTACGATAATAACAATAATTATAAATACCACCTCATACTTAGTTTTGTCCACTTCTTTACAGGCTTTAACCAGCGATTATCGAGTTGTTCTGCTAGTAAATGATCAATTATAACTTAAACCAACCTGAAGCTTGAATATAGATATAATAACATTCGCAGGTGGTGAAGACCGGTGTCCAGTATTCGAACAGAGTTTTCGTCGGGAACCTTCACACTCGGGTAAGTCACCAGGTTAAGTTTTGCTTTTAGTAAGAAAGTTTTACTTTCAGTAAGAAAGTTTAACTTTTAGTAAGAAAGTTTTACTTAAATTGAATTTAAGCTTCTGACCTGTGACAGTTCTACTATTTACAATTTACTTATTGACTTGTTACTGGTCCGCGGTGTTACTGTTAGTGTAAATGATTTTTGACCAAAGGCTAACAGTAACTGTCATCAATCAACATTTTTCTTCAGTTCTGTGGATTTTGATATACAATTTTCATTTACAATTACAGCAATTTTCATTTACAATTACACCAATTATATTTATAATCAGCAGCATGTCCCTCTTGAAGAGAATAGCTATACTTCTAGAGAACGACGTTAAAACATTCTCATAATTATACAAATCTTTTAGATTTATTCGAATCTTTTCAGATGTCAGAATACGACGTGTGTTGGATCATGAGACGTTATGGTTTTCACCCGGAAGACGTCAAGGTAATTTAAAAATTGCTATTTTAGTTGTGTGTATTAAAGTTACACAGCTGTGAGACGCTTTAGCTAAACTCCTTTCTTAGGTATGTTTGATGTTTCAGTTCATTTAGACAGGCTAGAAACACTCTGCTCACCCTAGAAAGCTTGTTCGTGCTCTTTTATGATCAAATTTATTATGACGTAATTTCCAGGTGATAAGAGATGTTAATGGTTGCAGCAAGGGTTACTGTTTCGTGGATTTTCGGAGTGAAAGTGAAGCTAAGCGACTACTCTCTCATGTACGTTATTAATTATGATTTGTTTTGGTTGGGAAGTCTATCTTGTTTTTATAGCCACTATAGCAAGTGAATTATCGATACTATATCATGCCCATCTCTACTAATACGCAACTATCATCAGTATCATCTGTCATTTTTTTCCATCTCTAATACTTTTTTGCCGAAGGCAAAAAAGTAAAGTAGATGGTTTAAAGTGGTCAGATTTTGGGGGTGGGGTGGGTAGGTAGGTAGATGGCGGTGTCCGGTGTCCGGTGTCCCACCTGCTCCTACGTAAAGTAATTTAAATTACGTAACAGATGAAATAAATGATGCGCCGCGCATTACCCTGACTGCTGACTGAAATTACTTCCTACGTGCACCAAATCTTGGTATTTAAAGGTGAATAGGCGCGTAAGCCGTAATCGGTAATATGAATTGGTAATTGGTAATATGAATACTTTTTTTTGAATAATTAAATTTCAATACGTAACGTAAGGACAGGGGAAATGTGAATTGATTTAAGGTTGCGGGTATAGCTAGCAAAATATAGCGGAAAGTCGACAATATCGGTGTCTGTGTATTTGTTGATTGTTGTAGCAAAAACTCAACGAATTAACATTTAACACTTAGAAACGATTTAACAACGATGTACTGAACAAAAGATATGACACCCCTGGAGGAAACCGCGAACGGTTTTACAACAACAAGAAATAAATCAACAAGAAAGGACGTAACTGCGTCCGCGACACTGTGTCGCCCACGTTTACGGTATGCCGAGTTTTAGGAACGCGCAGCACTCAGCAGAGTTTTAGACGCGGAGTTGCCGCCATTAAGTCTGAATGCGTTTCTACCTTTCAGCTTCACCTGGTCTTTGTAATTGTAGTGTGGACTTTCGTTCAGGGTCCAAGCGCTTGGTAGTGTGATAACTATTAAATTTAACGTTGAAAACGCTTTAGTTTTAGTTAGCTTTAGTTTTAGTTAGCCGTTGCTCTTACTTCATTGCGGACTGTGGTATCTAGTTTACAAAAATTCGTAGTGAAATGTGAATATCATCTTTTGTTTTGGTCGGAGAGACGAAATAAAACAGTTACCATGACTGGGTGTGAATATCATTATTTATCAAAGTATTAAGTTTACGATGGCTGTAACTTCATAGCGGTATCTAGTCTAAAAGAGAGATGGAAATCTTAAGCGTCCGCCTGAGACCAAACAAAGCGGGCGCAATTCTTGTTCGATTTATCGTGATTTCGATTGTATCGTGAATCGTAAACAGGGACCAATCGTTTTGCTTGGGCTGCGTCCTAACTTCTATGAATACTTGCGAAAGCAGGACGACTACAGGGGAGTTTGATTAAGGAGGATAAGATTTGACTGACAAAATGTTCTGCTTCAGGAAAACATAGCCTCCAAGTTTGGAAGGAAACTATTGATCAAGCCTGCTATACGTATCCAGCGTAAAGAAGTGAGTATAAAGTGTAACTCGACTTTAAAATGATATTTTTGATTTTTCTACATTTCTTTCTGTTTCTGTCTGTGTTTCCATACTATAAGTTTCAGAAATGCTCATTGCAGGTGTTGGTTATCAAACAGCAACCCACGGCCAGCTACTCCCCAGAAATCACCGCCCCTGTAAAACCAGAGACCCAAGCACGGTCAGAGAACAGTTATACCCCCGCTTCCACTGTTCCTGTTGCAACTGTCAGCAACCCCGGGGTATCGTCTAGTAGAGGACCGAGTCTCCTGTCTCAGAGAGGAGTCAATAAACTTAGTCTGAACCTTAATCTGGTATGTTCTATCACCATCAGTTTTAGTCTGATTCTGTAGATCAGTAAACTGTACAACTCGATTAGCCGTTCAGTTTCGAATAATTTAATTGACCATAAAAACTGCACTACAGTAACTATAAATATTATGAATATCAAATAGTTTTAAAATCATGAATCTGCAGGAAGGAGTGACAGAAGCGAGCCAAGGACCCTGCAACCTACAGTACTCTCCAGTAACGTACTTGGTACCATCTCAACCCGGCACTCCAGTTCTACACCAGCCCGGAACTCCAGTTCTACACCCGGACTATCACCAGCTCCAGGTTCCTCATCATGGTCAGCAGGTTAGCTCCCCCTTCTCCGAGCTTCAGTATCACATTCCCAGCCTACCTTCTACCCCTTTCTCCGACTTGGTCTCTCCTTACTCCCCTACTTTCGCTCAAGGTTAGCCATAAGTACTGTTATAATTTTATAGACAAAGCAGGATGCAATTCCATTTTAATCTATTTTTGGTCTCTCGGCCTCACTCAAACTAATGAAAAACAAATTTCTAATAATTATCCACCATTCAGTTATAAAACAAAGCCGTCAGATAAATCTAAGCATTTAATTTTATTTCAATCGCTGTTATCTAACGGATACATTGCAGGGATGCAGTCACCCGTGTACGGATTTCCTAGTGGGACCGCTTTTTCCTACGGACGAGGCATGCCCCTTCCCTTCTACCAGCCGTTCTACCAGAACTCCTACTTCTCCTCCACTCTCCGTTCCCCGACAAGACCAAGGTTCTCCGCTGCTCCAACCCCTGCTAGTCCCAACGTTCAGACCAGTCCAGCCGGTCCAGCTGGTACGAGTTTACCGGTAGTCTGTAAACCAGACCAGTTCTCCCCTGATCATCACGCCGATGATCTAGCCAGCAAGATTAGAAGTTTGAACATCTGAATTTCGTTCTGTTTAAAGTTTAACCCATATGGAACTGGAAGGCAGCCGATGTTTGGAACAAGTATGATCGATTTTACTTTTAGGCTGTCTACCAATGTAGTAGAATAACTTAGAGTATATCTTGTTATAGTATAAGTATAACAATACGATACTATAATAACTATCACTATAAGATATTAGCATAACACGATTAGTATAACACGATTAGTATAACACGATTAGTATAACACGGATAAACTGAAGATTAACAAAGTAGTAATTTTTATCCATAATCTCGTAGTTCTGATTGGCAATTGAATTTAATATCCTTTAAGTTTAAGTTTGCTTTAAATTTTATGCGATTAATAAAATTTTAGGATTACTATTAGGCTTTAAGTTAAAGTGCTGTGAAGTTAATAATAATATCAGTTGAACTTCAACTGAACACTGAAGTCCTTAATTTATTGTATCTTGGCGTAATCAGTATCACTCACAATTGCATGAGAATGTCACAATTTCAAATTTGTAACGACAATGAAAGTAATAACAAATTTTATAAATCAGAACTTTTTAATAAGAACTTGATCCACGCACCACATCCGTCAAGTATTATCCTTACAGTTGCGAAAGTATACAATTGTGAATTGTTCAATTTTCATGTTGAGTTTATTCCATAATCATAATTTTATTTATTCCATAATCAATAATGATAATGGTGACACGAAAGTTAAATGCAATTGTTAATGTTATCAAATTAGATGATAAGAATCTTATAGTTATTTTTAATTTTTCGAAAATGTTATACTTAACTTCGATTGTTTTACTTTTACTCAAGTCCAGTAGGCCACAGCTCAAGTTTGATTTAGAATCTGTCCTGAGTAACAACTGTCTCACGTTGTGACACATTTCAGAAAAATATGATATTTTGAAAATTTTTTAACTAACGTCTTTTGTCGCGGCAGCAGGGCAAGGCAACGTCTTGCTGGACGTTGCCTCAGCCTAGCCCTGCTGCCACGTAGCTTGTCTCATGTTGTGACCCTTTTCAAAAACTTTTTTAAATTCAAAAATTGAGGTCCCCAGGCAAACTCAAAACAAGCGAAGCGACGGCTTCTGCGCAGCTTAACTAGAATACTACTACTAGCTCATAGCTGTTGTCGCGGTGATATCCGACTCTCGCAGCTCAAAGCTGAACGTTTCGTTAGAACGATCGCGATAGACGGACATGTAAATCTCGTCAAACTAGCTGGTGTGTTGTGGCGTGAGCATGGAGCATAAGGGCTCTGGTTAGACTAAAAGCAAATCACAGATTACCGAGGGGTTTGTCTTGCCTGTGGCCTTTGTCGCGGTTATACACGACTCACGCAGCTAAAGCTAGAACGGTAGACGGATATCATCTCGTCAACTGTGGCCTTTGTCAGACGTTGTCAGACCTGCTGCCGCGAAGCGCAAAGCGGCAGCGAAGCTGCCGCAATGCAAGGCAATGTGGCCTGGGGACCTGAGCACTCAGTCTCTAACGGAGGGAAACGTAGAGAGAGCCGCGCAGCGCCCGGTAAGGTTTGTTTGACTCTGTCTGACTTTGTCCGACCCTCATTCCCGGAGAATAAAATGACGGGAGGGTGCGCGCTTCTGTACAACTACAAGCGCGCACTCTCCTGTCATTTCATTCGGTTCGAATTTGTACGGCAGCGCGCACCCTCTTGTCTCACGTTGTGACCCTTTCAAAAAATTTTTAAAAATTTCGAAAAAACGCCCCCCCCCGTTCGGGGGGCGTGGCCGCGCAGCGCGGCAGCCGGGCTATGCAACGTGTCAGGAGGGGGCGCGCTGCCGTACAAGGTAACATGTAAGCACACTTCGACAACGTCAAGTTATTTGCTCAACACGTTTATCCCTGTGGTCGGCTTATACTGCTAGAACTTTAAGTGTCAAGTTAAACAACCATTTCAAAATTACAAAAAATTGAAATATGATCATATTGAATAATCATATCATTACTTTTGCTTCAAAATATCAATACAGTTTGAATTTTTAAGGAATGATGCAAATTCTAGCTTCTTACTTAAACTTGAAGCTTAATCAAACTTGAAGCTGACTGTTATTCTTGATTCCATGGTAGTGGTCCTAAGAAGTAAACCTTAGACCAATGACCATACTATTACTATAACCACTTCCGATTAAGCTATATGTAATTTTATCATGATCTTTAATATAACATTGGTCTAGTGAAGTCTTATTAATACTTATACATACTCATAGATCAAGCATAGATGAAGTTCATCAAAATTCATAAGACCAATAAAAAACAAAAGATTCATCTATCATCCTTATCTCATGACCATGAAAAATTCTGAAACTAAACAGAAAAGCTTGAAAAACAAGACCAATATAGGACGTTTAAATAGTATGGTCACTAACATCTGCCTAACATCTGCCTATATATACCTGTATTCGAAAAGTGAAATTCGAGATTTAGGTCAAACTGGCTTTAACCAAACATTGATTGGCAATAATCACGCCCGAAAGGTAAGAGTTAATACCTATAAGCAGAAATCTAAATCATTCATCAAAATTCTCAAGCTATTTGTACTTGCTGAATGGTAATACTATCTATCTAATAAGCAATTCAATACTGAAAATAGTATTTTACAAATCACGCATCATCATAATTTAATTGAGAGAAATCAAAGAAGTTAAAAATATCTTAAAACCTTAAACCTTTATACTAGGGGTAAGGTAACCAGAAATAGTTATTCGTTCGAAAAGAAAAAAAAATGCACAAATAATTTATGAGAGCTTAATTACAAAATTTGGAAAAAGCAAATAAGAATGATGATCTCCTTTCTTAATCCATGATAACCAAAATAGGCCAAGTTAAGACAACAGTTTGCCAACAAAAACAGGATAGATTACAAGGTTTCGATAGCGACAAAGCAGAACAAATTTTAGGTGGACCAGCCAAGAAACAGAAACTTCAGCAAATATTGGTTTGACTGCGTACTTTCACAGTTCAAGAAACTTATATTCTGAAACGAAAACAATAACCAAAAAACAAAAATAGCCCTTAACTTAAAGCAAATCTGTTTCATCCGCGTTTGCGTAAACATAAGAACAACAATTTCCATAATTGACAGAAACTAATATTTCTTAACAACCATGAGATGCAAAGAAACAATAGAGTTTGTTGTGCACTGATAGCTCCTAATTGTCGTGTAGGAAGGGTCAGAGGGGGAGGAGAAACGGTTTTACAAGGGAAGAAGATGTTCTTCATCATCATCGATCAGCTCATCAGGATCATTTTGATCAACTTGCGTGTAGTTAAACCTAGAAAATCTTGTTTAAACAAGCTCTATCAATTTTAACATCATTATATTATGATAAAAGCTCAAAATTCAATCCGTCAGAATCAAAGGGAGAATAAATTGCACTTATGTTAATAGTTATAACCGTGATAAAGCAAACCAACCTCTCGAAGAAGTTCTTGATCCCCCGGGGTCGCTGAGTGGAGCCCTCACTTGAGATAGCCAGAGCACCGCGACCCAGATCACTACTCGATATCCCCCTCTCCCTCCTCCGCACACTCAATCATGTTGACGTCGTCGTTGTCGTCGTTAGCGTACCGACTGCGGAAGGAGTACCGACGGAGAACTTGTTGGTATCTGTTGCGGTAATAGAGCAGTCCGGCAACCAGGACTACGACTAGGAGTCCGCAGATACCGGGGATAACGATCTCAGCTACGTCGTGGTGTGAGGCTGTGTTAGCTGCCGTGTGGTCGTCTACCCTAGAGGGGGAGGTTATTGGTTAGAGAGCTAGGTTGTTAATTTCAACTTGTTTTGTTGAAAAATAAATAATCGTTTTAGTGTTGCAGAACTTAGTTGACACATATGTACGTAATAAGTACACCCTTAATCTGAATATCACTGACTTCATTCATAGTTCATGTCGTGGCTGATCATTACAGATAACAATACAGCTATGACTTAAGTGAAATCAAAACAACTGAATGTCTCTTTGTCTTACCCCCCACTTATAGCCTTAGCAAGACCCACAACAAACTCTGACTTCTTTATCTTGCTATCGAGAGCAGCAATGACAGCCTCGCTGGACGGCTCCTTGGAGTCGTCAGGAGTATCACGTGGTGTGATCCAGACAGCAACCTTAGTATCGGTAGTGTCGGAGTGTGTGATACCTACTCCAACCAGTCTGAATCTGTGGGGAGGCTGTGTTAGTGTGTTAGCATGTATACCAGCTTACTGTCTGGGTCAACTATGGTAACCAAGCCCTGGTTGCACAGCAAATTGTCAGTTTTTGTGTGAACTAAAGTAAGCGCTAGTAGTACAGAAAAAGATCAAACATTTGGGTATCATACTATTCGGAAATATATTGACGGACGGAAGTCGAGAGATTTACCTTGAAACTTTAGTGACTTGAACAATTTCTTCCTTGAGAGCGTTAGCGAAGTTGACGAAGTTATTTTTCTGGAAGTCAGAAGTTTTAAACTTAAATTCGTATTCCAAGCTGCCTACTGGAGCTGAAAAATAGCATCTTAAAGGTGGATGTCACATCATGTACCGGAGAAAAAAACAATATCAAACAAATTAAAATCGTCAGAAAACAACACTTCATGTAAAAACGTGTAGGAAAACAAACAGTATAAGTAAGCTGAAGTCTGAATACTGAACTCTTATCTTATCAATTAAATTTGTAATTAAACTCTACTTAATCAATTAAATTTGTAATTAAACTATATCTAATCATAAAATTTGTAATTAAACTCTTCTTACGAGTCAAAGTGACAGCTTTAGTGACTGGAGCGCTAGGAGTTCCCAGACCGTTCTTGTTTTTGGCGGTGATGGTGATCCCGTACTCGGTTGAAGGACTAATGCCTTCCGTCAAGGTGATGGAGGTGTCAGTTGTGGTAACGACGTGTTCTGTACCTATCTTTGTATCTCCGTCCGCGATATAGTACTGTAACGACGGGGATTAGACGGGGAAACGTGAACTGTAAGTTTGAGACAGCGGTCTCAAGCAGGAAGGGCATATTCAGGAATGTGCAAATATGTCTTTGAGGGTTTTTGACCTTTTTTAGATTTTTGGTTTGACTTGATGGATAATAGTCAACATGGTCGTTTTTCTGACTTCGAAACAGGACAATAAAGTTTCTCTCTTTTCTGACAATTGAATCTTTGTCTGATAAGATAAAGCCGGAAAATTAGTTGACTGACAAGGTTTGGCGTGGCATATTGTCTTCTTTTTAAATCGAGTTAGAAGTATTAACTGGATCTAAGGCGATCAAAACCAGAAAAAATCTCGGTTCTAGCTCCTGTTTTGTTCGATGAATTGACAACAAGTATCAATCTAGTTTTTATCTAGATTTCAGATTCGCCACCCTGGGACTAGGCCGAGCTACAAAATCTCAGAACAAGTATCTGGCTCATCAGAACTTGTCAGACGTTGTCTGGCCTATCGGAGGTAACGCGTGACAAATCAGGACTCCTTTTATCAGCAAGTTAAATTGTATGCCGTGAAGGGCAGAAACGAAAACCGCCACATAATCAGGGCCAAAAGTGGACATCAACAGCCAGAGTCAACAGACATACCTCTATATTAAATACAAAAGAACCATTATAGCCGAAACATATTGCAGACTAGTAGACTACCCACAACAAAACGATTATTTGCTCACCCTGACTTCGTACGAAATGTCTCCCTTGGCAAGAGGAGGTGGTCTCCACATGAGATCTAGAGAGGCCAGGTGAGACTCCTTCAGATAAACCTCTCTCACTTGACCTGGCGTACCTGGGGTGGAGACGTTTACTTCCCCGGAATATTTGGTGGAGTTTATTTAGTGAGTGTCGGTCTAAAGAGCCGGCGAGTTAATAGTTCGGTTGATAAATAATGTTTCTTGACGAGGGTAGTCGCGGAGCTAAATTTGATATGGCTGAAAGACACGCGATCCGCCAGCACATAATTACTATTAACAACTAAGGTTGCAGAAGTTGTAGTGTTTAACTCGATAGTCGATAGATTGCTAACCAGCAGATGATTCAGTGACGCATGTTGTGTAGGTAGATTCAGAGCTGTAGTCTTGTCCTTGCGCAGTCACTGAGAACTTGTACACCTTGTACGAATCCAGCTGAAAATAATATTTGTTTATCTTGACTGAATATAGTTCAGTAAAGGCTACCTCAAACATGCGTTAAATAAAAAACGTGGGCATGAAAATTGGACATTTCACCAAATTATCATGCTGATTAGTGTTTCTGGCACAAGAGAAAATTGTGGACTGGCACTTAATCGTATCAATCCTGAAATTATGCAATGTTATCTGAAATAAGATGAAACATGAATTGGGATAATTTATCTTTAAGTGGGCTCTTAGACCAAACATCTTTTGGCAAAATCAGGACTTAAAGATTAAAGAAGGTAACGAGACAGAAGTTCTTATTGTATGCCTCAAAATATAACCGTATAATATATGCGGCTGATGGCTAAGCTTTGCGAGCTTTCAACTCACTCGCAATTTATCAGATTGATAAGGAAACTGAATAGGCTGCCAAATACTTTAAAAGGATTATCTCAGTTGTCACTAAATCAATGTTCATAGCAGACACACATCACATTGACGTTAATAACGTAGACTGAAATTTGGACACACTCCACACAATATCGAAATCGTACCATCTCATCGCATCGCTAAAACATTCTAGCAACTTGGCCTTATGTTGAATATTCACAACAACTAATGGGAGAGGGGTTAGAAGTAAGGTAAGTTCAGCGCAATTTTTGACCCACTGCCTAGGAACGAGGAAGAGCGAAGGGTCAAAATGGATAAAAAATTTTGACAATTGGCCATGTTGTGAATTTTAGGCCCCAAACAGAAGCCATTACCAAAACTCCAATGATACCAATTACCATGGTCGAAATGGAGGAACTTGTGGGCAAAATATTCATTTTGACAATTACCATAGAAAATGCTTGAGGTTTCCTTAGCCATGTTCAAATTCTAGGGCCGTGTCGAGTCACAGCCATAGCCATACCCTCCCCTGGTCTGTAAAATTTAAGATGAAAACGCGGAGACTCAATGTTTCTATCTCTTAAGGGGAAGAAGCAGTTTCTTTTTTCTAACGAAATACTATTGACTTTTTGAGAATAAAAATAGCCAATGCAAAAGTTCACGATTTTCCGAAACCTTGTGAAACTATGAAACCTTGAAAATGTGATTCCTGAACCAGCCGGGCAAGTGACTGAAATGGAAACCTCGGCATCCTGCGGAACTGCTACATGACCAATTAATGGATGCCAATGTACTTAAATCTGTCTTAAATCTGAACACTTTTTTTGCCAAAATATTTAAATTTGAGGATGAATATACTTGGTACTGCACTGCCATTGAAATGAGTCCACAATGAGGTGCAATATTAGCAAGTATACATCCAGTTGGTGTAACCGAACTAAACCTGTTTTACGGCCTGACTAGCTCTTTTATCAGATTAGCAAAAAGCCATCTCATTCACCCACCTTATCAATATACAGTTTAGGTTACCGAGTGAACCTAAGCCCGTGCTTGCACAGGGTTTACCCAAATTTTAACAAAAAATCTTCTTCTTTTTCTGGGGAATTTCGCTTTGAATAAAGAACAGGCGAGTTAGAGAGGAGGGAAGAAAGAGAGATGAAATGCAAATAAAATTTAACTGATGGCATTTTTGAGACACAACTAGCCTTATCGATAGCAATTGAAATTTCCTGTTGGTGCTTAACAACAGAATGTATACGTTGAATTTACATTATCACACCAAACATAAAACTCGCACCGTACTATCGGCTGTATTTGTTTGAGATAAAATGGGCGGTAAAATTGTACATTTAACTTGTTACTTAACAGCTGTCTAAATAACAATGCCGTGCAGATAAAAGCAACTACCAATCACTCAATTGATGATTATCATTTTTGCCGTTCGTTTGTTCTAACATCTCGCCGTACTTTTGGTACTGCTGGGGTGGCACTAAAAGTTGGAGATAACATCCGTAGATAATATCCATGTGTGAAACTGAAGACTAAAGCCGTGTGTTCTTTACTCCTTTATGTCATCGGAAGCTCTAGAGAGGAAGCTCTACTAGAGGAATAGCAGATCGGGAATGGCACGAGGTTGGTATTTTATTTCAGCTCCGTACATTTCCTTAAAAACATTGTTTAACACATTATACGGCTCGTTTTTCATTCAGTTACAAGCTGGGGAGACATTCCATAATCAACTTGACGTAATCAGCGGATATTTGATGTTGAAAACTGTCTTTTTTAACAGTCTAGAATAAATTAAAATCTTAAAATAACTAGTCGGAGGTCATTGGTCAACACTTGATTCAGCGACACATAATCGCGAACTTCGTGCCTTTCATTTAGACAGTTTATCTTAACAAGGCCAGGCGCTGCGTGTCGACTAACAATAAAATTGATTCATTTAATTCCTTAAATGGCAAAAATAACTAACATAATAATTCTTTTGCCATCATCATCAAAATTCCAGATTCTCAATGCAGTAGCAGAATTGAATTTATTCTAAATAATACAAGACATGCTAGTTAATAGTGTTTTACAACACGTCTTTCGACTAGTTTAACTAACAAAACATCAACAACACTTCTGTCGTGTGACACTTTAAAATTGTACCAAACAGTTGGGTCAATTGCCGGGATAAGTCCAGATTTACAATTCTACCGGTAAATATAATTACTGCTAACAATGGCTCGGGCAACTTTAACCCCTACTCTGAGTCTCCTGTGCTGACAGCCGAACAGGTATCGAGAGAAGGTATTTTTGTGATAGCTGCTTAGTTTTTGAGAAACATATAATAAGTTAACCATCAGAATTTCAATAGGACCAATTTTATACCTATGATCACTTCCGCCATAATGACGAATGTTAAAAGCCCTTAAGAATTTGAAAACGTATAATAGTTTAACGTTAATCGTAATGATCCCAAGTTCACTCAAATTAATACTCAACCCTTAAACGTTTGTTCCCAAAAATACAGCCACGTCATCCAATCAATTCAATTTCGAATTAAAGTTCTGACATTGATTTTAGAATAAGGTAACACAAATTTACATGAAAAGTTCTAAGTTCAGGCTGTGACTTAGGATGAGAAAATGGAGTGATACAAGATTAAAAGTTCTAAAATTGGATTTAAGTTGTGACTTAGGATTAGAGAACGTAGTGATACAAGAGTGATCTGTGAGATGATCTGTAAGACAGCCATTACATCTCCAAGTTTAGAGAAGTCTTCTGAACTACCTCAAAAGTGCAGCTGTTTGCGTTAAAACCACCCGGAAGTTCTAGAAAACGGAGCGGGGACAAGTAGCTGTCAACCACGTCATCCCCTCCCGGAGGTGGTCATGGATTGGCCACATACCACAACCTGGTTAAAAATAGCATCACTCGTCGTCAAACTGAAGTTGTTTAGCGTGGCGTCCCATGACAAGGAATTCGTGCGGTCTCCCTGACAACGTGTTAGATTCCGGGTGACAGTCAACTGTGTGCGAGGAGCAAATAGTTGAATACCAAGACGTCGTAAGCCAGTCACTCAGACCCTGCCGCACTAAACATTCCTCAAACCCTTTTTTGCATTTCAACGAACTCACACAGTAGCAGCAACCTGGGTAAACCTTACAACGGACCTAGCCGCATTTCTCGATTTTCTCTTTTGTGTTTGTCAGTGAAAATAGCACCGTGTGTTAGAAGGACGTGTGTGATACAAAGACGAGTACATAGCAGACCGCCATCCCAATCTTACATAAAAATCCAACCAAAGGTATGCAGTCCCTAATACAAACTACCTTATCATTGATCAGACTATAAGTTATAATACACTATCTAATAACTGAGCTGTAGATCCAAAACATGGCACTTTATGTGCGGAATAGATTTCACTGTGATGTTAGCTTAGCGGCGGTTACTGCCGGAGCGTTTATTTTCACAGAGCTACACTTTATCAAGTAGAAAACGGCAAAAAACACCGTTTGTTTAAATGTTTTTATCGTCTTTTGTGGTTTTGTCTCCATGCAAGTATAGTTGGCACGATTTTACCGATACAACATGCCTGGAGCTTGTTTTGGAATGTGGGCAGGTAAGCCACTTGTTGCTTGTCGCGTCCAGATAGGTATAAAACTTTCCCAGGGTAATTCTTATCTAACTTTGTCACTTTGATTTCTATTTTTATTTCTATTTTCACTGTCTCACTTTAGGACAAACATTTGAGTTGATATTTATGGAACACTTTATCACTAGAATTTCATGGAGAAATGCACTTATCAGAAGAAACTTTACCGCCGTGCTTGTCACGTGACTCACAAAAAGCACGATAAAAGCACTGACCTCAGGAAGTGTGTAAGAGAAAGTTTCGCTGTTGACAGAAGAAGCGATTCCTTTATCTGACAAACTATCGTCGTAGTATCTGATCACGTATCTGGAGATGGGACCGTTTGTTCGTTTGGGTTTCTGCCATGTCAAGACGGGTAGTCCGTTCTTCTGCATGCAGACTAGTTGGCCTACAGGGTCCGGTACTGAAAAATTATATCGTTATATTGAGTAAGTTTGATTTGCAGCCGCTGCTGCTTCTGGAAGCTTCCTGCAGGGAATGAATTACAGTTACTGCGGTTTTAGTCACGATAAGGTCGATTTTTGGTCGAGATAAGCACTCAACGAGCTGCTAATGTGAGCTGGAATATTCCTGAGTACGAATTTTGTAGTTGATTTGATTTGATATGTTTCACATGAGAACATCTAAAAGAACCCTCGTCCGGTTTACCAGTAGATTCACCAAAATTCAAAAAGAATTTGATTTAGATAACAATCAGTGGTACACGTTTTCGTTAACGTACAATTCTACTCTTATCGCTTTGAGTTTAGCTAAAGTTTCCTGGAATTAAAACCCGTTTATCTTGCTGTTACTGGAGAATGGTTATCTCGCGAAATTGGCTAATCAGTTGTGAAATGTGATCAGGAGGGCCCAATTTACAGGAGAACAGCTAGTTTCAGATAAGAATCTGGTTACTAGTCCCAAGTCGTCTAGCTAGTTTCAGATAAGAATCTGGTTACTAGGCCCAAGTCGTCTTTTTCGAGTCATTTCTCAACTTGAACGGCAAGATTTGTGTTTGCTGTAGATAATGTCCGCTTCTTCCACAATATTTCTATATCACTCTTCCGTGTTTTTCATCTGACAGAGCCAACAGCTTGCTATATAGAAGATAATCATTTTATAGTGATCTGAGCAAGATTAATGGTACGTTGTATTTACAGATTTCATTAACTTTCTAACTTAGGAAAGTCGAAGGCAAATCAGCCGCCGCTTGACAAACTGTGTGGAGGAACGAGTATGTTCTAAAATACTTCAACACACGCACACACACACACAGACACACACGCACAGATACACTTAAAGACATACACACACACATACACGCACAGAGATATACACACACAGGCACACACAGACAGGGACACACAGGCACAAAAACACTTAAACACATACACACGTACATACACACACACAAAATACACACACAGGCACAAACAGACACACAGACACAGACACGGAGAAACACACAGACACCCACGCAAAGACACACTCAAACACATACACACGCACATACACATAGATATACACACAAAGAGATATACACTCACACAAACACACGAACACACACAACACACACACACAACACACTCACACACACACACACACACACACACAGATACACACAGACACACGCAGACACACACAGACACACACAAACACACAGACACACAGACACACATAGACACATAACACACAATAATGTTTATAGCCAAACCAGTCATGTCTATCTTTCTTGATTATCATTTCTTGATAACATAAGATTTAGACACCACATCCATATCAAGCAGCCACTAACCAGGCCACTCTTTCAGAGACAAAGATGCTAGAAACAGTAACCCAGTACCTCTCCTCCAACTGCTTCTCATGGAGAGCGGACAAGATGAGAAAACAGCTGCCGAAGGGCCCCGCCGAGAACACCTTCTACCACAAGTACTACGTAGTCAGGAAGTTAGGATCTGGAGGATACGGCACTGTCTTCCTGGTCGGGAGAAGGTCTGACGACAAGAAGTTCGCTGCTAAGATAGTGCCTCAGGATAGGTGCAGGAGAACTTCCTGGTGCTCCGCAAGACAGGTAACTTCCTCGTTAACCATCTTAGATTCCTACAGTTTTGCAGTTTTTACAATTTAAGTGTATCCATTATTGATTCTATAAGTTCCACTTCGCAAGCAAGCATAGCTAATCTCTAAAACTCTAGATGTGGATCCCAGACGAAGTGACGATCTGGGAAGGATTAGAACAAGACGAGCACATCGTCCAACTAGTGGAGTCCTATCTGGAACGTGGACACTGGATCTTGGTTACGGAGTATCTGACTGGATACCTGGACCTGTTCGATTACAACATTACCATTAAGAAGCTACCCCTGTCTGAGGTGAAGGCCATACTCAGGCAGGTCATAAAGACGTGCCAGAGGCTGATAGAAGTGGGTGTGGATCACCGTGACATAAAGGACGAGAACCTCCTCTACAACCCAGAGACAAGACATGTTAAACTGTTGGACTTCGGGTCGGCGTCTAGGATAACACCTGATCTTACTTACAATCATATTCAAGGTAAGCTGCAAATGTTTTTATCTTTTGATATGCACGTAAGCAACTTCACGTGCAAAATTGTTGCACTTGTGGGGCTCCAGAAATTGTAAACCTAATTCAACTTTTAACATTGCCAACAGATCTCTAGACTCTAAGCAGGTTTACATTCTCTCCAAGTCTAAACCATATCCAAGTCTCAACCCTACCCCTTATTAAGTCGGAACCCCCAATTCCAACCCCTTACTAAGTCCGAACCCCCAAGTCTAACCCCTTACTAAGTCTGAACTCTGAACCCCCCAAGTCTAACCCCCCACTCCCAGGTACAGATATCTACATCCCCCACGAGTTCTACTCAGCCGGGACCTACACCCCGGACGGTGGAGCAGTCTGGTCTATCGGGTGTCTGGCGTACATCCTGGTCAACAGACGACCTCCCTTCGTCAACAGAGAGCACGTCAAGACCCACGAGACGGTGACCTGGTTGCACCCAGGGGAGGGGGGAGTCCAGGAGATGGTGGAGAGGTGTCTGGTGAAGGATCCCTCTCAGAGGATCACTCTCAACGAGCTGGCCGAGATGGAGTGGCTGAGTTCGGACTGAGAGGGGTGGTGTAAGCTGCACGTCGTGTGTGGAACACTTTGAGTTGAGTACACGACGTGTTCTGCTTTATATTCTACAAATACGAGAGTAAAACAAGATGAGAGAGGGAGATAATTGTACGAGATTTAGACCCAAATATGACATTTATCTGAACGGAAATTGAGAGAGCGTTATACACGTTTTATATGATACCATGCGTTTAAGTTTCTTATTACTTCCGTATTAGTGAGAGGTAGTAAATTTTATTTTAAGGCATGAACATAATCATGCTCATAATTCAATGGTATGACAATTTCTTTTTTACTCCTTGGAAAATTTTCTAAGGTTTATCCATGTTATTGTTTTTTGTTATTAAACATTCATTTCTATCTTAAAACAAAAATTAAAGAGTGAAATGTACTTAAATTATCAGAGAAATTTATTATTCAGAGAAATTCATTTATTGTCATGGATGGAAAACATGCATTTTGTACATACTGTTTAGCATAGGTGCATGAACTGTATCTATCATCTATTAACCACGAATTAAAGGTTCCGTTTCCTTTACTGAGTCGCATCATCGTAATTGAATCTTATAAAATTTTCTTGTTGTAACAAGATTGAGTTTTTTTAACTCGCACTACTCATTAGTTATTGTGCTTAGACACACTTACTATTGAACATGTTTGTTTTATTGACTCTTAAATAACAAAAAATAAACATTATGCTATAATGCCGGCTAGTAATTGCAATGATATCCGGGCATCAGCAGAAAAATAAATCATGATTTTTACAGTAACAGGCAACTGTCAAAGTTAATGGAGAGCTCAAACTTCAAAGGATGTCATGAAGCCACCAACATTTCGCAGCTAATTGAAATTCTGGCAGCAATAATTACAAGAGTACAGGGTACTACTTCGAGAATTCCGGACTAAAGATAAGAGAAGGAAGTTGTAACACTGACCTCCAACATCCGTTGTTATGACGACAGGATCGCTCTTCTTTCCGGCGTCATTCCTGGTGAAGGGCTGGACTTGGAAGGAGTAGGAAGTGTAGGGGAGCAGTCCCGATATCTGGGCCGTGTCCTCCGTCACGGACATCAGCACTGTGTTGGTAGTCGAGTTGAAGATGTGGAATCCCTGATGGAGGCAGGAGAGATTGGGTTAGTTAAGGTATGTACCTACTACGTGGAGACTGACGCAAGGGGAAGTCAACTAACTGCAGAGTCCCGGCTCGGGAACGCAGCTTAATCCGTCTTCAACTCAACACGTAAGTCATTGACGAACCAGGGGAATACAACAAGGAATGTGTCATTTGGAAGGAAAATACATAAAAGTATGAGCAGTGTTGAGGGAGAATAGAAGAAAATATGCGTCATGTTCAAGTTGAATATAACGTTAAGACTAAGAAGGAAAGTCCTCACATCTACAGGTACGTTAGGTCTGTTCCACACGATAACGACGGCGGTACTGTTGACAGGATAGCCCCGGACTTCTTGCAAGTCCCCGATCTCACTGCCCTCCACTTGGAAATTAGTTGGTTCCGAGTAAGAGTCTTGGTTGGCATAGTGCGTCAACACCTGCAGAAAAGGGGGTGTTTGCTTTTCAGGAAAAGTCACTTTTCGAAAATACAATTCTCACAGGTAGGATCTGTGTTGATGCCTGATCGTTTCTCACTATGCATCCTAACGGGTTGTACCCTTGATCTGGATGGCAATGTTGTTTTTCCTGGAATGTGATAAGGGTGTGGATAGACCAGGTCCGGGTCAGAGAACCGTGGAATATGATTTTAGAGAGCCCATTCTTTCACACATTCTTGATTGTCACTGTTTAAGGCAAAATATGCAGTATTCGGAAAAACAGTCGAGTCGGGGTTGTCAAAAGTAATACTTTTGTTCCTTAAAACATAGCACACTAAGATTAACGTAGTTAGTTATATAAACATAGCATTTCTGTAGGTCATATTGAGAATAGTTACCCGGACAGTGTACAAAGCTCCAGGAACAAGACCGTTCAGAGTGGTAGAAGTAACAGAGGGTGAAGCTGTAGACTGAGACTTTATCTCGTTGAACCGGTCGCTCATCCAGTACTGGACAACGTAACCGGTAGGAGAGGCCTTGCCAGTGGGTGCAGTCCAGGAAACTGTCGCTTTCTTGCCGGAGGGGTGTACCAAGATAGCCGTAGCTGGGTTCAGAGAATCTGGGGATGAACAATGAATGTTATGTTCTTTCCGCGCACGTGGTCTCAGTAATTGACTTACGTTGGTTATAGGCTGCATGGTAAAAATCGGCTTTGAGTGATAAGGCTTATCAGGAAAAAAGGAATTATATATTTTAAGAATATTCTTTTTGTGGCATAAACTGATTCTACTGAATTGGCAAGTTTGATGAAACTCGTGGCTTACCGAAAAGATTCCCAATGAACCTAATCAGCAATGCGAACGATTACAAGTTACGAACCTAAAATTGAATCAACATTTATGATACGTGACCTTATAAATTCCGCCAAATATTACTTGGTACGCCTTGATACGGCAGATTTGATTTTTTTAAAGATGTTATACCCAATAATCATCCCTTTTCCACAGGTAAAATGGCCCTAGCTTTGATATTCAAATAAAACTGCAGAAAAACCACCCTTCCATTCCCTAACGACTTACTCAGCGGCAGAGTACTGGCAGATACCACCGGACTTTCCTCGCTCGGACCTCCCCCAGGACTTATAGCGACCACTATAAAGTCGTAGAGCGTGTTGTCGTCCAAGTTGTTGAGCTGGTGGTTGGTCTGGGTGGTGTTAGCTCCTCCTATCCTAACCATGTGCCAGGAAGTTTCAATGTCACTGAAATGTTGCGGTTTGGAACTCGGAAACTTTCTTACTAGCGTAGCGAGATGAAAACCTGTCGATCTGACATGTTGAGGATCGGTAGAAAAATAGATACATCTTCAAGTCTCGAAATAGGTAACGATATCTACCTTCTATATTTAAGATTGTAAGTTTTGACGAGGCCAGGTCGTAGGACAGGGGGATCCCAAACTACTTGTATTTGCGAACTGCTCACAGGAATAGCCTTTACGTTTGTCACCGTCAAATCTGGAAAGATAACGCGTCAGAATCAACGATCATCAAACATATTTAACTGTCGTAAAAGCCTGCCATTATTTCAAGACTCAAGTTTGTCTAGAAGGTCAGATGGATGAGAAAGAAATCTGCTGTAAACAGAAGTATAAGGAGCAAGAAATCTGCTATAAACCGAAGTATAAGCAGCAAGAAATCTGCTGTAAACCGAAGTATAAGCAGCAAGAAATCTGCTGTAAACCGAAGTATAAGCAGCAAGAAATCTGCTGTAAACCGAAGTATAAGCAGCAAGAAATCTGCTGTAAACCAAAGTATAAGCAGCAAACCGTTAACAACGAAGGTGGCAGTGAAGTTCTTGGAACTGATGGAATTAGAAACGGTTACAGTAACAGACTTCTTGCCGGCGGTGTCAAAACTGGTGAGGAGAAGTGGTAGATAGGAGTCTGTTCCCACACTCCAGTGATAGTTCAGTCTGCTCACCTACAAGAGTTATGTCGGGTAGAGTGTATAATCCATACATAATTTTGTGGTAGAAGAGCGATAGTTAAATTGAGCTGAGTTTGTTGTCTAGCACTGAAAAAGTATCACAATAAACATTGTAATAGAGAAATGAATTTTCTGAAGGGGTCCCAAAAATACCTTCCAAGTAAAGTGAAAATCATACCAAAAACAAGTGCTGGAAATGTACTTACGTCGATAAACGAAGATTTGTCATCTGAAGTGACAATGAATATCATACCCTCCCCTACAGCCGGGTCTACGGGCTCGTAGTGTAACGACAGTGTAGTTATAGGGTCGTCCACCTGTATCATGTCCATAGCAACAACCGGCCCAGCACCGTTGTTCGCAGTTAACGTTACCACATAGGCTCCCGTCCTGGTATCGTTAGAAAAAGGGTTATGTCTGTAAGTTTAGTGACAGTTTCTTTAAATCTGATTTGTATTAAATTTACGCACAGTGTTGATAGCTCAACACTCTTTAGTGAATTTTGTTGGGCGAAGATCCTAAATACAAAATCGAAATTTAATTCAGAATGGTGAAACAAGGTCATGATTTAGGAGGAACATACTTTTGGAAGGTATGCTTGAAAGTTATTCCGCTAGATCCGATACCAGAGTATGTGCTGTTATCGTTAATGTACCACATAAAGTAAACATCGTCCAAATAGTCGTCGGATGTAGCGGTAAAAACTACCTCAGTTCCCCGTCTAACCGCTTTGTTGGTTGCCGACATGGATATCGACAATGTCAAATCTGGGGAGAAGAAACATGAACGGTTTGAGAGTTGATTTATCCGTACCTTAACCAACAACAACCTTACTGTTTATTACAACATTCTTCAGAAGTTTTACCAGTCGGAAGTCGGAACTCAATAACTCGTAAACAAAACGGTTATTTCTACAAATGCGCGTTATCAAGTAACGTGTTGTATACAATAGCATGGCGCGTTACAGACACAGTTCAACTAAACTGTAACTGTGTGCCAACTGACTCTCAATACCTGCTATCATCTTATAAATGCTTAAACGCCCATTAAATGCCACCAACCGATGATAATTGGAAAGGGCGCAACAATTCAACGTAATTATGACTCAAACTCAAGGCTAATTTTACCGCCACACTGACCAACTCGAATTAGAACACTTATCCTGCTGGCTAGAACTCACTTGAATCAGGACACTTTGTTTTCCTGTACGAAAACAAGCTCTCCTCGCCTCCCGTACACATATCCCCCTCAATCTTCAGATAGCCCAAACTTCGGTTGTAGAAAGTGCCAGGTGAGCAGGAGTCCGGGATAAACCAGTCCTCACTGACCCCCTCCATCATGATACAGGGATCGCCCGCGTTCTCACGCGAGTACAGGAAATCGCTGAAATGCGGGGGTTCAGTGAGATTGTACGTACATTGAGGGATTAATACCGGCATTCAGTAAACAATGTAGAAGTTCAGACTGATTTTTAGTTGTGTGTAGTAAACACCAAGCATACAGAACTAAAACACACTACTTTTAAAACAATATCCCTAAAATCGTTGTTACTTTGACGTAACCAAGAAAATGGAACACACACCTGTTCTCTAGATACATATATGCAACTGCAGTATAGACTATAGACTTACTGGAGGCTTTACTTGAACAACAAATGAACAATGAATACTGCAGAACAAACTTACCACTCGAAATCAGAGGCTTGACAAGGACAAGGATTTTCAGTTTTGGTCCTGTTGTAGTCAGATCCAATGTAACAGTGAGACGAGGGTCGTTTTCGTTCGTACCGGGTGTCCTTTCCAAGGACACATTCCGTGTTCTTTAGTTCGTCTCGTATTGACCAATAAGTAAAGTCAGACATTCTACACTTGTCGCCTGAGTTTGGGGGAGCATGGGTAGTGTTATACTGTTTTTATTCTACAAAGTTAAGTATCAGAATTCGCCAAAATCATAGCAAATAATAGCAAATAAACAAACATGTTTAAACGTGTCACCCTGTTTTTTTTATTATTATGATGGTAAAATTTGATATTATTGATTAATTTATACCTTAGGTTATTTCCAATACTTTAATGGGTGCTCCATCATATTCTTTTAAGAATTATGTCAGTTGCCTTTTCACAGCCATAGATTATCATATATCAAATGTGGATAACATGTAGGTAACATGTATTCCACCCAAAACAATCTTTTGATATAATGTAATTAGAAAGTACTCCGTATATACCCAAATATGGAATAATCGAAAGGCCATACCTTACACTATTAGATTATGTTTGCTAATTATGCCCCGACCTGATAATACAATTTTGTTCATATATGTAATAAAAGCCACTAGGACCTATAGAAATCGATTATTGAGACCTCGATCTAGAAATCGGAACAGCTCTATTGTGTTGACTTGACAAATTTCAAGCTGATATTTCAGCACAATTAACACATATTTAACAGCTTTAAAATAATAATTATAGATCAAACAGCTAAATCCTGTGTGTTGCAACGACTTATTATAGATACATTTGACTAAAATTATGATTCAAGAACATAGTAACTCATTTGTTCGTAGCTCGTTCAGATATAAGGTAAGAATTAAAACTCAGGTAGGAATTAAAACTCAGAATATAGACTTAAGAACGGACATACCGTTATGTTTATGAGGCAGGGATTGATCCTTGTTGCCTGGTTGCTGTAAAACATGATCTCATTCTATTATGACTGGAGACAAGAGAGCACATCGTTACTGCTGGAGAGCTGCCAATATACATAACACATGCTCAAATTGTTGCCCTGGTCTTTATTGGTCCTATATTGCTTGTTATCTTTCTAAGTACCGAACATAGAACGTGTTGGAATCAGCAGAGGAAACTAGTTGGAAGTCTTGTTAAATTTGTTGGTGGTAGATAATATCTGTTTTTCGCTTTGTGATTTAATATCCAAAGTGAAAGTATGACGTCACCGCTGGAAACACTAGAACAAATGTAAGGTCCGTCTGCAATCCACCAAGTGGCACAGAATTCTCTATACAAACTAGTAAACAGGTGCTGATATGATATCCACATGACTAATCTTGGTTCAGCACATATCATTTTTCACATAACTTTATCCTCAAAAGGCACGTGATTTACAATTCCAACAGACACCAGAAGTTAAACTCCTAATCTCGGAATGCATGGTACAAGAGGAATAGGCTGTAATATAATTTGTGTTTGATTCCCAAGGGAGCGACAATCTGCCTGGGCTCTAGCCGAGGCAGCGTCAAAGTCATTACATGACACATTACCGCCCCAGGGCTGCCAGTCTTTTCTGGCAGCCCTCCTCTTTTAGATCATTTTGTACCGCTGATTATGAACTTAAGGTATGTGACTGGTTAAACGATGCACTGCAGAGTTCCCGTCAGAATCTTTGCATGGAATTTGACAATGTGTAGAGTAACGGAGTTCTTTTTTCGAATAGTCTTTATAAAACAAATGTATTTCCACCTATTGCATTTAGTTTAAACTACATATTTTCTGAAGTAGGGTCCTTATAATAGGACAAAACTTATATATGTAATATGGTAGAAACATTATTTTGATAACAAAAAGGACTGCAAGTGTGGTTACGTCCATCTTGTTACAAGAAATACGCAATTGTAAATGGCCACTTTATATATGAATATATCAAAATGCTATAGAAACATTACGATCTTCAAAAATTTTCTAACACTGAATATTCATACCTTAATTGTACACACTCAGCTTGCAGCCACACAATACAGTGTACACATAGACGAGCAGTAAATTAATGGGGTTTAAGAATCATACACAGATTGAGTCTGTACTCTATATAACTATATAATGATAGGACTGGAGTTTTCTTTCAGCATAGATCTCCCATTCAATAACTAACTCTGTACTCTAGCAATGTTCCTTGCCGGGGCTATTAACGGAAAGTTTACAAAGTTCATTTAGACATTTTAAGTACGCCATCTGGCACCTCGCCAATACCACCTTCGACAATTTGCCGTATGTTTAATACGCTAAATGTTTCTATGTCAGGATGTATGGCGTATGAGTGTACACATATACATTATACACTCAGATAAAATAAAGACATCGTAGTACATGTAATGTTATTGTTTGCTAGTCATTACACTCATCAATACATTACGTTATATCGACGTACACATATATGGCAAGTTTGGATACGTTCTATAAACTATTTTACACTTGCCATTAACGTTTAATCACGTGTTTTCTATCGACTCTACATATGTTCTAACTTTTGAGTAGTCTGCAAGGACGTTCCGTGTAAAGTTTCGGATACACTCGTGACTTAACACGAAATAAGAACTTGGAATTCAGGAAATTAAGAATCGTGCGGTGACTGTGACTTACATAAGTTACTGGATACTGGTTACAACACTGGTCACAGCTCAACAGGTAAACATGGCTACTAAGTAAAGGAGGTGTGTGGAAGCTTCACATTACCAGCCACAGAAACAGACCAGAACATAATCGTTTTGTGGGTTATTGGAATTAAAAGACATTAACACGTTAAAACGAGATCACTTCTGTCCTCTATACACGATCTCCAATAATGCACCAGCTTTGGTGTCAGGGTTAAAATCATTTCTTGAGTTGTTCACATTTCTGTGTGATACAAACTCACCCGCTGATACAGGCACTAATCAATACTTCAACTTCACATGTAACAATCTGTAGCAGGCGACTATTGCAGTTGTACAGTGTATTGGTATATAACCATACAACTTGAGCGTATACAATAAATGTACAATGTATAACGCAGTACAACACAGTTCTTCAAAACAATGCTATAATTGTAGTCCACACTGCACTATTCACTAGTCTCTGCACAGCTTATATCAATCTCTAAACACGAAACAATTCACCCTGGATATTTTATGTCTAACCTAGAAAATCCTTGAAGTCGATGGTGAAAATGACCCACTCTGTCCCGCCTTCCTCCATCGCATAAACGTTAATTACGGAGGTAATCTCGCCAGGCTCAGTAATCAGACCATATACGGTCACGTTACTGTTGGAGATCTTTTTGGTGTACCAACTCCCTCCTTCGTCGTGCGTGAACCTGCAAAACAAACACAAGGATTTATTTTCTAGTAGGATTTAAATGACTGGCAAATAATCGTCGAGATTGTTTTCCTGTACCCTGGTGTAACAATCGTTACCAGGACACACTTAACTTTTAAACATATCGATAATCAAATAACTCATAATAACATTTATAGCATTTTGTATTATGAATATCCTCTGATATTTCAAGTTCAATTAACAGAAAGAAAACAGTTACAGCAGCGGCAATTTGCATGGTTATCCTTAGATCCAAGCCAGTTAAACAGCAATGACGTCATCAGGAGTATAAAGGGTATTGTGAGATTACACGTAACACTGTCCAGTGTCTATACATACCGTGTATAGCTGATTTGATTAGAGGGCAAATGTATTGTTATAGCCCGTCATGAGACTAACGTTGTGAAACGAGACTAACGTTGTAAAACAAGTGATAAAAATTATGCTATTAAAGTAAGTTGACTATACTTTATTGGACAATAATTATAAGCAAGCAATAATGGCACCAATTCAAATTAAATTTTCGAAATTTTCCCCATACTAATGTTTCGAATTTAAGAAAAATTTGTATCGTCTGTAAAATACATTGTCCCACGCATAATAAAAATAACGTGCAGATTCATAATGACTTAGTGTACAAAAGTAAAAAAAGCTACTAAACTCCAGGATTCAATATATACGTACGGAAATAGTTGCCGTACACACTACACTCACATTTACTTACACTCGACATAAAACTTAGTGACAAAACTTAACTTTTAAAAAAAGTTACTACTCACATTAAACTATCGGTGGTCTGTCCCCGCTTGACGGCCACCACCAGACCTCCGTGATCCAGGATCTGATAGTGGTACTGACCACCTAGAACTTCCTCCCACTCCACACCTCCGTCAGTTGACATGAACAGGTCGTTTATCATGGAGTGGGAGTATCCCATGTTACCTGCAGAAAGTGGAGTAGATTTGGGAAGTTGAGTAGATTTGGGAAGTGGAGTAGAATTGGGAAGTGGAGTAGATTTGGGAAGTGGAGTAGATTTGGGAAGTGGAGTAGATTTGGTAAGTGTGGAGTAGATTTGGTAAGTGTGGAGTAGATTTGGTAAGTGTGGAGTAGATTTGGGAAGTGTAGTAGATTTGGGAAGTGTAGTAGATTTGGGAAGTGGAGTAGATTTGAAAAGTGGAGTAGATTTGAAAAGTGGAGTAGATTTGGTAAGTGTAGAGTAGATTTAGGAAGTGGAGTGATTTGGGAAGCGGAGTAGATTTGGGAAGTGGAGTGGATTCTGGAAGTGGAGTAGATTTTGGAAGTGTGGAGTAGGTTTTGGAAGTGGAGTAGATTTGGGAAGTGGAGTAGATTTGGGAAGTGGAGAAGATTTGGGAAGTGGATTAGATTTGGGAAGTAGATTAGATTTGGGAAGTGGTGTAGATTTGGGAAATGGGGTAGATTTGGGAAGTGGAGTAGATTTGGGAAAAAGATTGGTTTTCACGAGGCAAGTCTTAGTAAAGAAACCTAATGCTGATTTAAACAAAGAGAAGCTAAAAAAGTAACTTCTAAAATTGTAAACCTGAGGCAATAATAAGACCGGGAGCATTGGCTCTAGTAAGAAGTGGCGTGTGCTTAGCATTTGGGAGGTTCGATCCGAACATTAGGGAGATGTGAAGTGCACACTCCGGCTGCGGAAAATATGATTACTTGTATATATTTAGCACTTCAGTATAGTTCTAACTTAGCACACAGTAGACACAAACTTGCATACTAGAACAAAAATCTGTACTGAATTCAATTAAGACTATACGTATCAATATTATGCTATACTATAATACATATTCATACAGCGATCGCCGTAGAACTGGAATAGTCACACTTAGCGATCGCTAAGAACGATCGTCCTATAACTAAGGTCTTATCATGGATTAATAACATGGAGAAAGTTTAAAGTTCACTAACCAAGAAACACTCAGTAGGATCTCCATCCCGGTCGTACTTAGGAGGCTGGACGTACTGCCAAGTTCCCCCCTTGTTGTAAGTCATGACAGTGTGTATAGGTCTGTGTCCTACACGTCCGACGTCCAGCTGGGACGCTATGAACACACCGGGTAGTCCCTCTATAGCCTGGAAGTCTGCAAACGGCTCAATCCCACTGTAAAGTAGGGTTAGTTAGAGTTGTACTTATCTTGTATGTATAGTGTGGTAATACTACTCACTATCAATATAGTTAGATACTAGTAATAGAACAAGTTGTAGTAGTACAGTAAACCCTCGATTTACCGGGCCTCTCGGGGGAAAGGGTTGAGGCCCGGTAAATAGAGGGGCCCGGTAAATAGAATTTTACCAGTGTGTGTCCTAATTTTGGTAAAAAATAGTAACTAAAGTTATTGATAGCTATATGTAAATGTCATCCTGATCAGATTTCTTTATATTAAAGTACTCCTTGAGGGATTTAGAACTGTGAGAATGGATCCAACGTTCTGAAATTCTGAATTACATCTTAAATCAGTAATCTCAAGGTCGATCGTTTTATTGTGTATGTATGCCGTGGTTACGTTACATATCAGTGTACGTGTGTTTGAGCTGTCAGCTTGCATGTTAAGGCTCTATCACGGTGTCACATGGCAAAGAGATACCATTACCAAAATGTCACGTGTGCCGGTGCCTGCTATTGAAAGCTCATATCCCATTTCCAAATTTTCAAATAAAATTGTGAAAATATTGCAAAATTTCGGGGGAAAGGAAGGAGGCCCGGTAAATAGAGGGACCCGGTAAATAGAGGCCCGGTAAATCGAGGGTTTACTGTAGTTAAAATAACCAGCAGTATATTAGTTTTTAAGAGTTTTACACGCAGACAGTAAATTGTGACGACTCTAAAAACAACTGATACTACAAGAATAAGGACAGAATCACATTTTGCAGAAATCCTGTACTTTGTAATGTCCTACCTTTGGGTCACTGTAAATAAGATAAAGCCTTAAGAAAGTGCGATAAAATTGAAAAATATTACATCAGATCATTATTGAAAATTGTACATGTATGTATACACTGTTAAGATTGTTTGTATAGCAATTGTGGCGGTTAAATAAGCAACTCTGCGATGTGAATAATACATTTGATACAAGATTAGTGTCACATATCGTAACAAAGACGATGATTAGCTCATTATGCCAGAGAGGGTCCTGTAATGATTCCTAATGATATGGCAAGTCTCGGAAGATGTTACATTCTCCGTTTGTTCGCTATAGTGCCACGGTAAACAAAAAAGTGTAAAGAATTAGATCAATAGTTCAATGTCAGGGTTAGTTTCGTTGTTATTGGATGTTGATTCTTTCAAGGAAAACTAATTCGACACAGTAAATTCTTATAGAAATAAATGTTAGTAAATTTAAATATTTAAGTACAGTTTAATTTAAGTAAATCTAAACAAATACAAGTACATAAATCTAAATGAATATCAGTGCATTTAAGTAGATCTAGTTAAATCTTAGTAAATCTAAGTAAATATAGGTAAACCAAGTAAATCTAAGTATATCTAAGTCTTACAAACTTTGAGTAAATTTAATTAAATCTATAAAGATCTAAAAGTTAATCTGGGTAAATCTAATTAAATCTATGTTATACCAGATAATACTTAAGCTAAATCTAAGTTAATGTATATACATATGTTAATACTTATATGTAATAACAGATTAAACTCACTCCATCCAGCTGATAGTATCGTAAGTAGCTTTATTGGCAAAGAGTATCCTCTCCAGCGAGAGAACCATGTTTCCTGCTTTGTGTTCCGACACGTATAGATTAGTCATGTTTTCTAAGTGAGATGCTATAACAAACACTTGTCCGTTACCAGCATCTGCTATGTAAAACTCCTGAGAAATTGTTTTTTTATTGAACTGTAAGTTAGATTTTTTTTTTAAATTCTACTTATTACTTTGTACTTTTAAATTTCAACTTTAAAATTTGTATCTCATTTTAAGTAGAGATTTAGAAACATACCGTTGTTGAAAAGCCAGACAAATGAGGAGGGAACTGAGCTTTAACAGGATGACTTCGGTCGAACGAGATGAACAAGTCTAGATCATCGTCACCGTGGTCCGAGTGGGTGGACTGAAAGTTGAAAGTTGAAAGTAGTATTTTAGACTTCACAATGGTCTATTGTTGGGATTACTGTCACTAACTATGTCAACTACGCAGCGAGATCAATTCTGTTTTCAGAAATAATTCGTTCTCAATTATAATTGAACAGGAATTTTTACATTTTTTACGTAGAAGTAGAACTCGTCGATGACGGCAAACTGGTTAGCTGCTGTGTCGATAATGTTTGTGTCACCCTTGAAGAAGTCATCGCTCGAGTATATAGCTTGTGTACCGTCTGAAATTGTTTCACTGATAATGTAAGTTACGTACCCTGGCACCGGAAAACTAGATTACTTAGGAACTGAACAATATTTTATCGGCTCTTGTCTGAATCATAACTAACTTTAAGTGTAAAGATGGTAAAATTTGTAAATATTCAGAACTTACCCCCATTATCGGCCACCAAGAAAACTGAGTTATCTCGATCGTACTTAGTGGTACCCCTGAAATATTGGCAAGGTACAGAATGCAGTTAAAACCTTTGAACTTACATTTGACTTATATTCATCAGTTAAGGCCCAGACGTATCATGTGGAATATAGACCATGTATAATATAGATCATCTACAACACATTGCCGTCATGGTAACAGTACATTCTGTAGAAGTTTCCAGTAATTTAATTACCAAAGTTCGACTTTCCATATTTCAAATCTCATATAAGTTTATTAGATTATGAAATTCCCAGTGGCAGTATAATGTATATTCCATCACAACTCACCAATAAAAGTCTACAATGTTCAGGTCAGACCGTATGGGAGTAAAGCTTCGACCGAAGTTCTGGGAGACGTAGAGCTTCCTCTTCTGCAGATCGTGGGCGAGCAACAAGTTCTCCAACTTGGGGTGGTGGTCAATGATGGAAGGGGTGAAGTCTGTCGCGTAGACCTGCCAGCTTCTACCTTCATCCTCCGATACTGCTACTGCCTTGTTCACGATGTCGTTCAGCATGAACTGAAGTTTAGTTTTGATAAGAAGACACACTTTTTTTCAGTTATTCTTCCATAAATATTCGTATCGCAGTTATCGGAGTATCTTGTTAAAATCAATCTCGTATTATGAAGCAACCTCTTTAAACCTCCTTACTGACCTGTTGGTGATTGGTAAGGCTCTGATAAATGTAGCTGAAGATGGCCGCTTTGTTACCAACCATGATTCTCTTTATTGTAAATGTCTTCCCATAGTCAATACTTATGTATAGTGTACTGTCCCTGAAGTGTAGATTGTAGGTCAGCGATACATACGGCACCAAAACACTGTAGTGCGTGCTTGTTGGAGAAAACTTTCTGTTTGAGCAACTTTTAAAGCGATCTAATAATAAAGTGATCATAAGTACATTTTCAGTATGCTGAGAATGCCTACCGGAGTTACGAACTTAAAAAAGTCTCTCACTTTGTATCATATACGTAAAGAAAATCTCACTGTGTGTTTTTAACTCGCTCACCTCGGAATCGCCGAAGAGTCTTTTGTCAGGATGATAATAACGTCACTATTTTTATCTGTTCCTCCCCATTCAACGTATGCTGTACCATGACTATCTCCAATAAGGACAGACTGGAATGTTGGTGATTACATTGGCACGGTAAAGGTGATTAGTGAAACTGTATTTAATAAATTTACATTGAATCTCTGAAAGGTGTTCATGTCAAATTTGCTTTCTAAAGATCTCCAGCAGCATCACTTGCACCAATGTGAAAGATGTTCGAATGACACAAGAATAAATTTGTTACTTTATTGGTTTACCAAGGAAGGCTGCCTAGTACTAAAAAACATAAGACAACACAGACAAATCTAGCTAACGTCACTAACCTTAGTTATATTTATTTTGTTGTTCCAATCTTCGTCATGATCGTAGTACGATCTTTTGCTCCTCTTGTTGACATCGTCAGGAGCAGCACCGCCCTTTAATGACGCCTGTATTTCCAAGGGTTTCCTGTTCTTCTCCCGAGGGTGCACTGCAAGTCTCTTGGAGTCACCACAGCTTATTGCAAGTAAACACAACACCCACCACAACATGTTACATCTTCATTGCTAAGCTGTGGTACACTGTGTCTTAGATTTACTATGTTTTGTGTACAGTTAAGTTCAACCAATAGGAGCTAGAAATTTCAGGAAAGCTTTAATTTCAACAAGGTCTGTAGGAATTGTTGTTTATAGTACTAGACAATACCTAATGTGGTAACAAATTTGTCGACTTTGTAGAAATGAAAATTGAAACAAGCAAGTTTAAAACACAGCAAGCATAGAATCAAAATACTACCGACAAAGTAACATAGAAAATAAACTAAAAAGGCAAAGTCCCTACATCGCAAACTATTTACAAAAGGGATTTTAAAATAGAAAAGGATGATTTGATGAGATGATGCAAATTTAACACAATTCCATGCACAGGTAAATATCAAAATCGGTCGTTTCACACAAAAAATATGTACTCAAAATATACACACTAATTCTACAATACACTTAAATACAGTAAAGAACTTAACGTTATTATCGGAAAAATCTAAAAATTTACTTAGGTTTTGATCTAGGCAGCAACCTGCAAGACACCTTATATAAATGTTTAAGTTCATTCAAATTAATGATAGGTTTAAAAACTCAATACAAGCAAATTAACTATGATCACACTAAATCAAAAACAGCTATCATAAGAATAAACCCGCAAAGCAATGCAAATGACGTCAATGACCAAGCTTTATCTCTTTTATCAGTTGAACTGAAGATCGTCCAAAGTTGCTAAAATCTTTGACACTTTAGCACGATTTTTACCAACTACCACGTACCACTGTTCACCTATTTTTGCAGCATTCAGACTGTCCACACTCTTAGAAATGGGACCCTTGCTCCCAGAAAGGTACGGTTTCCCAAATGCTATATTGTTGGAACTGATGTTTATGATGTGCAATGTTTTAGGGAGTAATATTTTAGCACCACGGGCAATCTTGAACCCACCAGGTGCCACATCATTGATAGTAATGCTGGCTTCTTTGAACATGTCCACTGTAAAGCGAGAAGGCGGTGTCTCATCGTTGCAATCCCTAACTCGCTTTATCAAGGGCTCATTGCTGGGAATTATCTTTGTAAACATCGACTTCCAAGGTTCTGGGATAATCATAAGTAGCCTTTTAAGTTCGCGAGAGTGAATTTCTATCTTTATTGACCTGACATCAGTAAGCTCAAAATACATAGGGAACGTACTTTGATCGGGATTTGGTGGAATGAGATCCGTCTCATGATCATAGGACAAAACATAATTATTTGGTCTTTCAAAACTGGATGTGAGACTTTCATTCAATTTTTTAGCACAATGTAACAGGCCAGTCCACGTTGACTCCTTCACTGCTTTTCTCCAGATGCCAATGTTTTTTACAAACTCATATGAATGAGCTGTATACTTAATGTTTTGTTCCAGGAGCAAAAGAAGGTCAGATCCATTGCACTGAGCATCTGTAAGCTCTAATACAGAATCAGTTGAATATTCTGCTACCATCCAACCACGCTCTTCCAAGATTTTAGTAGCATCATATGGCTTCCACTCTCCAAAGGGGGACAGATAGATACTAGCATCAGGAACAAAGTACTCATCGGCTTGAAGTTTAGCTTGTTCCTCAGATAAGAGTGATTCATAAGAAGGAGGTTCTGGGAGTGCATCCAAACTTTCAGAAGGCAGTGGTTCATCAACAACAGGAAGTGCAGTTTCAATAGTTGTATTACCATCAATTTCTGTGAGGTGCTCATCATTAAACATTTTATCTCTTGGGTGTGCAACTCGGACATGTCGTAACATCCGGCTATGGGCAAAGTGTATACTCTTCCATGTCACTAAAAGTGCATCAATTGATTTCAGTTTCCCGATAATTTTCGGAAGCAACTTCTTGAACTCCTCACGAGCTTTTTCCTGTTCACTCTGTACTAAGCCCCATTTAGATATGTTAGCCAACATGGTGGCAATGATGAGAGTTGTGAATATACCAGCTAAAGCATAGACTGCTTCCGCTCCTGTGATCTTGAGCATCTCTACAATGATGATGGTGAGGGCACAACAAGCTACCACTGCAAGTGATCCTATCTTTATCATAGTGAGACTGAAATAGTTAGCAACCCTCGACCCTGTGAACACACTCCACAGGAAAGTGACCAAGATCATGACAAATAGCAGTACTGTTGTAGCAAAAAGAGAGTAAATGCTTTCTTTGAAGAGGGTGATAATGGTAACAATTAAGACTTTGAAAATATTTTCAATGGCAATGTATGCTGGTGAAAATTGAAGATCAATTTTTTGGTTCATAGTGTCACTGAAGGTGAGGCAAATCAAATTCGACGTAAGCAAGTACCACATCATTCCAAATAGAGATAAGACTGCATAAACATTGTGACTGTTTGTCCAGCATTCGATGGTTGGGTCATCAATCAATGTAGCATGAGTTGTGTTACCCAATTTATCAACTGTATAATCACATGCCAGAAACGATAGTCCAACTTCAGGAATGAACATGAAAAGAGTACTCCCAAAGAAGCTTAGAAACGCTCTCCACGTGAAATGGTTTTTGGAAAAAGTTCCCTTTTCAGAATATTTCAAGATTCCCTCCAAAATTATAGGAACAGATGCAATAAAAAACCAGATGATGAAGACAACACATGCCAAAGAGAACTTTATAATTGGCTCATAGATATCAAGCAATATGTATTTGGAAGCAGTTTGGAAGTGCTCTCTGTACTTCAAATGTGACATCTCAACTGTGAAAACCAAAGCAGTTAACTGAAGAAATTCGATCAACAGTTTGAAATATGCGTGAATATTGAACCAGTTAATCCTGACATAATCAATGCTCTTAACCTTTAGGCTTCTTTGATCAGATGA
Organism: Mnemiopsis leidyi; assembly: GCA_000226015.1. Classification (NCBI taxonomy): domain Eukaryota; kingdom Metazoa; phylum Ctenophora; class Tentaculata; order Lobata; family Bolinopsidae; genus Mnemiopsis; species Mnemiopsis leidyi. The sequence goes on from JH153084.1 coordinate 252,002, forward strand.
TTTAAATTGAAGCAGAATGAAAGCGATGAGGATGAAGACCAAGAGGATCATATAACCACCAACAACTCCTGACATTGAGATAGAGACACCAATCTTTAGGGGTAAGACAAGAGGTATGACAAAAGGTAGCACCAGAACAGCTATATATAGCATACCACCAAATATATAGGATCCAAGTATGTTATGAAATATTGCAGTGTAAACTTTTATCATCACTGATAGTGGCATGAAGATGAGGAAAAGTGTCGAGGAGAAAGTATATGCTATGGTTTTCCAGCTAAGAATTATTGCCAATACCTTTGAGAGATCTTTAAACATTTCACCTGGAATTGAATCAACTGCATCTCTTGCAGCTTTCATACTTCGTTTATGTACTAAACTAACAACTAATGCAGAAATAAGATCTGGTACTTTATAAATGGAAAGGCAGATCAGCAATATCTTGGTCAGCATCACAAGATCCAAGCCATAGTTCTTTAAAGTTTTCCAAGCGATTTTTCTTCTCCGATGGGGTGCATTGTAAATGGAACAAAACATTGAGGGAGCTCTGTACATAAACAATGTATTTAAGAGGCACAAAAGAAAGGTGACAAAATTTCCTGAAGTTACAGCACAAATAATAGCCTTTTGTGTTTCTTTTCGGGACCGCTCTTTAAACCCGACAGTATTATCCCACAATGGAATTTGCTCAAATTCAAACTTTTTAAGCAATTCTATGGCATTCTGTCTTCTACTTTCAAAAAGTGCTTCTTCTTTTTCTATGAGGTCTAAGTTCCTTCGATGGGCCACTACAGAAGGATTTGCCAAAAACATCTTTTCTGCAGCAAACCGTCTACCAATAAGATATGCAACTTTGTTTTCAAAGAACACAACAAGGCCAATGTGATAGAGTAACCTATCATCAAGTTCTTCTACATAAAGTTTGTTCTTTACCTTGTCTAGTTTTTTGGTGTATTGGCTTATTCTTTTAGCAATGGAAGCTTCAACAAAGTGCTGTTCAGAAAGGGTAAAATTGTTCTCAATGATACCTGATGCTTGAGAATTTTTGATCAGTAAAGACAAGGTTGACTCTGCTTCTGAAATAACTTTTTCCCTCTGTTTAGTTAACCATTTCACATGAACAAGCCAATCTGCTGAAAGTCTGTAGTTTTTATGTTTCTTATCTTCAAGGATGTGTACCCAGATCGCAACTGGTCTTACGAAACACATAAAGATGAATATCAAAAGAAACACAAGATCAGCAAGTAACTTTGCAGTTTCAATGTAAACTGTCATGGCAAACTCGAGATAGAAGTTTCCTCCCAAGATAACAGAAATAATGGCTGGTACCTTAATGACAAAAACAATATGGATGAAACACAAAATTATTGCAGGAATATCTATTATGAGAAAACAGAAGTGCTTTAGAATAGTTTTTCTAACTTTCATGCCTTTGGCAGTAAATATCGATGCCTTTTCAGGAACTTGGTTGTTCTCAGGGTTTTCATCATCTTTGCATCTAGGCATTAAAATGCTTTTGATGGAGCAGAATAAAGGACACGCTCTCCATATAGTTGCTAAAATGATCAGAGCAATGATACTGCACAACATATCAGCAAAGAATAGTAAAAAGTTGGATGTGCAGGCTTTCCATATTGATGTTGATCTTCTCAATGCATACTGCTTCCCAATGGAACCTTGATCTGCAGCCAATTGTTTCTTGCATAAATTTCTCAACTTTTTTATCAAGAATGGTAATCTCCAAAAAGTACAGGCAACAATAATTGCGGCACAAATTGATAGAATGTCACATGCAATTATGTAATACCCTACAATGAGAAGCTTCCTTTCATGCATTTGACGTTGTTTTGAACTTTTACGTCGAATCTGGCCAAGTTCATTTTCAGCAGCTCCATCATTACTCTGCCCAAATAATCTTGACTTGATGCCAGTTAAATATTGTATAAGTCTCCATGGTAGAATTGGAGAAAGGAACAGAAGAAGAAGCAATGCAAAAATGCAAGGCAAGTCCATGAAGAAATACAACAAATTTTTCCATAATTTCCATCGAATGATAGCATACCTTTTGTTCATGCTTATAGGTTTCTCAATTTGAAACTTCCTAATGCAACTCAAAATGAAAAAGATGGACCTCCAGGAAAAGATAGTAACAATCATTGCTGGAAATGACAGAAAATCGATAATGAGATTAAATGATTGATGAATGATCACTAATCTAAATTTAAGTTCAACTTCATTAGCCAATATGACATTTTTTGGATTTTCCTTTTTTCGATATCCTTTCTGGTCTTCCAGCTGTGTAACTTCTAATTCTGCACTTTGATCTACTAGCTGCTGGTCAAAACATTCTTGCTGATCAAGGTTTTGGTCAGGGAGGTCTGGTTTGGCAAAATATATACCCATGAACTTTTTAAACAACACGGGTGAGCGCCAAGAAACCATCAACAGAAAAACAAATGGGATAGCAACAATGTCACATAATAGATGCAAGAACTGGCAAACTATAATGAACTTGATCGTTTTTCTTTTTTGTCACAGCTGAAAAGTAGGTTGTAGCATCTTACACACCTCCAAGACATTGCAAGGCAGATTGTAAAGGGGATGGATAGAATGTCAAACAGAAGAAGAATGAAATGTTTCCATATCCTGCCTCTAATTTCCCAACCTTCCCAACTCAATCCTTGGAATTCTTTATGCTTCACTGCTCCAGTATACACCAGATATATTCTCCAAGGACATAAAATGAATAATGGCAGCGATATTAATAGTGGGATATCAACGATAAATATGAGAAGCTGTAAAATTCCAGCATATTTCCATGTCCATTTGAATTTTTCATGTTTAGCAAAGAGTGTGCTTATTAGACCAGGTATTCTTAAAATAGTACAAAATGCTAGCACATTGAAAACTAGTCCAATGGTATCCAACAACCTGAGTCCCAGAAACTCGAGCAACTTTCCAAAAGTGATGCATGTCTTTCTCACCACATAACTAAGACAAGATATCACTGGATCATCCATTTTGAATCAAGTCTTTTGAACTCTATTGTAATTCATTACCTTGAATAGCAATCAACTGCTCCTCTTAATGGAAACTTGCGACATTCCAGCTGAAACATTTGGATTATCATTACATGATTATGATTGATGAAATATGTAATTAACATACACAGCATCTTGCTGAAGGTAAAATGCCCCAGGGGGTCCTCGCATTGAATCTATTAGGGTATAATAAAAAAAATTCAAATTTAGGAAAAAACATTGACTATCCCAGATGACCTAAAATTAATCGCAAATCTATCAGACAAGACTGTGGTTGATGATGATCTTAAATGTTTAGAAGACTGGGAAAGGAAATGGTTACTTAAGTTTAATACTAGTAAATGTAAGGTGCTGCATTTAGAATTTAATGATAATGAACATTTTGAATATGTTCTAGATGATAGTGTTTTAGAAAAAACTGTCCAGGAAAAAGATCTAGGAGTTCTTACCTCTGGCACCTTGCTTTGGAATGAGCAAATGGAATCTTGTGTAAGTAAAGCTAATCAAATGTTATGCTGGATTTCTAGGAATTTGATTAGTAAATATAATAAATAAATAAATAATAGATAATGATGCCAGCATCATCACACCTACTCTCTCAAAATATCATACAATCTTAAAATTATCAAATATTTCAATACAAAAATACTTTAATAAATGTTAATAAATTTCTTCTTAGCCACTATTGGGTTATCTTTAAGGAAGCTATTGTGTCTAATCTTGTTTTCTAAATAATTTACACCTTCAATTCTATTTAAAACTTCGTCGGAAATTTGCCAAAAATTTCCTGAACAACATCCACCGAAAGCTTTAGTTTTATACTTGAAAATCTCTAAGTTAGATTTAAAAACATTTAAACTGGACGAAATCTTCACCTCTGTAGGTAACTTATTCCATGATAACATAACTCTATCATTAATAAAGTTTCTTCTTAAACGATTGATCTTCGAATCTTTACTCCTCCCTGGCTTACAAATCACATTTAATCCAGATCTACTAAAATTTAGAATACCGGCTAACT